>PVJH01002990.1:0-153264 GCA_004026705.1 Nesogale talazaci
ATGCTGTCAATTTGACTTCAAGCAAATCAAGTCTTTTAGCCTCAGCAGGCTCTACCTACAGAAATGAACTGAACTTTATTTTTCTTCCCCTTGCGCCTGCAGAGATGAAGGGTATGAAGGTTGGCATCCATGAATGAGCCAAAGTTGCAAAGAGGTGAGCTGAGATATTTGAGTGCACTGGGGTGGCCAAAGGGACAGCAACTTGGGGGTTACAAGATTTGGAGCTAGAGTTATAGGGAGTTGTGGAAATGAATTTCCATGCGGGAAATATAGGAAAAGGCAAGTCATAATATTGCTTATCAATCATTTCTGGTTTTGCAATCCATTAGATGACTTAAAAAAACCAATTTTATTAGCACTTCAACCATGTATCACACAATTCGATAGTTCAAGCATGTCAAGAAGAATCGCACAATCATTACCACAATCAATGTCAGAACATTTTCTTCTTCTTGTACTCATTGTTATTAGTGTAATTATTTTTTTTAATTATAGCAAAAATTTACATAGCACAACATTCTCTAATTAGACAACTTCTACATGTATAATTCAGTGCCGTTGATTACACTCTTCATGCTGCGCAATTATTATTGATATCCTTTTCCAAGTTGCTCTGCCACCATTAGCATAAACTCAGTGACCCCTAAACTTCACCCATGGTAACCACTGGATAACTTTGGTTTCTGTTTTCGTTTTTTGTAGTTTCCCTGATGTACAACTGACATATGAGACACCTTTATAATTAGGTCGTTTTAAAAAAGAGTTGTCTAGACATTATCACAATTGGTTCTAGTGCCCCTTTCTCACTCTGGCATTCACTGATTGCTTCCCAACTCCCCTCATCCTTTCCACTTCCCACTCCTGCTAAACTATCGCGTGAACAATTATCCATGAGCACTCGCTCTTTCTGTGCTTCTTCAACCAGGAAATGTTACAGAAAAAATAATAAATAGAGTCAAAGTGAAGCAGGAAGAAAGTAATAATGATATCAAAATAAAAATAAATGTAAAGAGTTAAGAAAGGAAAGACCATCAACAATACTTTAAAAGCAGGGAAGAAATTTCTGTTGTGGAACAAGTGAGAAATATTTAAGCCTAGAGCAAATAGCTGCAAGTTGGGTCAAGAGTGAGCTCATATGACCAAGTATCATATTATGCCATGGTGTGATCCATCATAATCAAGTTACAATAATATCTGTCTTATAATAAGTCCCTGGCCTGTGGCCGCTGGGGATCTGCCAAAGGCTTAATCTATTAGTCTGCAGATAGATTTGGGGTTCCTACTATCCTCCATAGCCTGCTACAAATTGAGAATCCACAATTTAAGCTCGGACACTTTTCCTTTCATCATATTTGGATTTCGTTATCATCTCTTTGGATCACCCAGGCTGGTGTGCTTCTTCCATATGGACTTAATTGATGCCTTAGTTAGATGCTGCTTGTTTGAATACAAGTCTTTAAGACCTCAAAATATACCAGTTGATGGCTGGGCACCCTCCGTTTTCTTCACCACACTTTTCTGTAGCACTCTTATCGTCAGCGATCTCTTCACGAAGGTGAGTAACAAGCAGGGCCATGCTGTAAGAACTAACTCTTCCTGAATTGGGCTAGAATTAAGTGGAAGCCCAGAATTCATCTGTTTGCAATTAGATGACTTTCCATTTCTACAATAGTGCATAATAATGACTATGAAGTCAGACCTCTTTGGGGACTCAATTCTAGTTGGAGTAATTAATGCATAGTGAATGAAATACTACTGTGTAGTCTGACACTCAGTCTTTGTTTCTTTAGCCAAATCACAGACATTTAAATATGGGTGGAAAGTGGGCTATCTTACATTGAGCTCGATAAGGGTGCATCCTCGATTTTGTGGGAAAATTCCTTGATTTTTTTCATTCAGATTTTTACTACAGTTCTAGAAGCCCTCTCATATGTGTGTCAAGGAAATAAGCCAAGTGTTGAATCTTGATACAAAGGAAACATTCTGCTTATGGTAAATATAAAGACTAAAATTTAGATCAATGGTTCTCAACCTTCCTAATGCTGGGGCCCTTTATTACAGTTCCTCATGTTGTGGTGACTCCTCAACCATGAAATTATTTTCACTGACACTTCATAACTGTAATTTTACTACTGTTATGAATTGAGTGACCCCTGTAAATTGGTGGTTTGACCCCCAAAGGGGTCACCACCGACAGTTGAGAACCACTGATATAGATTGAAATGGACTAAATGACCATCACTCTTGACTTATAACTGGACTGAACCATCTAATATCCCCCTCCCCTGCCAAACAAGGTTCATTCCCTTCTGGTTATATTTATATGCCCCCAGAGTCCAGATAGGTGTTGGTCAATTAAACTCCTAATCTCCAACCACATGCAAATTCAGATTAAGGTTACAGAAGAATAATGTATCCCAACTGTAAATTGATGATCATTTTAGTTGTATTATAATTATATATACTTGTATAGATCAGAGTGTGTGTGTAAAACAAAATTTCCATTTAAATCATTTTAACTGTATAATCCAGTGGCATTAATGGCATTGACAATGTTTTCCAACCATCAATAACAAATTTCTTGATTGCCTCCAACAAATTCAGTGTCACTAGCCCTCGTTCCTCCCTCCTCCCAGCCTCTGGCAACTACTAATAGGTCTTTTGTCTCTCTTGTATGTTCCTGGTCAAGATAAAATGAAGTATGTTGCCATCAAGTCAATTTTGACACATGGCAACTCTGGATTTTCTTGACCATAATCTTTTTAGAAGCATAATCTTTTTCTGGGCATTTTCCTTGGTGCTGCTGGGAAGAGGGTTTTTGAACTGCTGGTCTTTATGCTACTAGGCAGGCACTATTCAATATTTTGCCCTTTACTGTCTTACTTCCCTCATAGCTTTGGTTCTCTTTATGGCTAGATAATATTCCTCTGTTTGTACATGCTACATTCTGTCCATCTGTTGATGAACACTTGTGCTGTGTTCACCTTCCAGCTACTGTGAACAATGCTGCAGCAAACGTGGGTATACACGTATCTGCTGTATGCCTTGCTTTCAATTCCGTTGGGCATAGTTTTGTCTCATGTCTTTTTAGTTTTCTCGAGTTCTTCGGATAAAAAAAGTCACTATTTAACTTACTTCTTCAGATAGTTTTTACTTTAAAAAGGAGTGTGTGTTCGTGAGCTTGATTCTTCAACGGAAAGGTTGGAGTCAGATGTTGGCAGAGCACCCAGGGGGAGTGGAGATGGAAAATTGGAAAGAAGGCATCTTTCCCAGTGGGAGCCAGTTTCTCGTAAGAATTGAGAAAGGCCATGGTAACAAGTTCCCTAAGACTTTTCTCAGGGTTGTTAGTGATGGAGAGACTCATTATTTGTCTTCCCCAAGAAAAGGAGTGCCATTTTTTGATGTCCTTGAAACTGTGCTTTCAGTAGATGGAAAATTACATTTCATATTAAAATCTTGACAAATGATTAGGAGTCAAATACATTTTCTACCCAAAGAACATTCCCATTCATAAAAAAATAATCCCCTAGTGGGTATTTTGAATCTTACCTAAAAATAATAAGATGAAGAGAAAATTGAATACTGTAAGAGACTGATGAACACATATGGCAGGGCTTAACATTTTGTTCTTTTGAAAGTGTTTCGAAGTCTGCCTGTCTCAGGACCACCTGATAGCTAGTGAGATGCTTGCTATGTGTGGGCATCTAGGTAAGACTGCTGTCTGATCATTTCCAGACCTTTCGGTGTGTCAAAGAAGAACTTTGCTTTCTTCTTTTTTCCTTCTCCCAGGAAAGAAAAGGTAGAAAGTTAATCTGGCAGTTAACTCTTCAACTTTTGCTCTGAAAGGTAATTGTTTGTGTGGGTCTCCTTATTTAGTGTGCAGCTTGAGAAGCCTGGGGAGCAGATCTGATCTCCCTGTAGGGTCACTGTGGGTCAGAATGGTAGTGGGCTGTCTACCTTAGAGGGGGGTTTCTTGAGGCTCTAATCCAGACACTCCATAGCTCTGTGCTCATCGTTGGCTATGTCCAGCAAGAAAATGGTTCCGATGCCTTCATTAGGAACACATTACATAACAGTAAATGATCAGAATCAATCCACCAAACATGAGAAAAAGTCATGAGCCCACTAGAGGAGGTCAAATTAACCCCAACAATGAGATACTGCTGCGCCCTCACCAGAATAACTAAAATTAAAAAGATGGGTCATATCAAGTGTTGACAAGAATGGAGACAAATGGCATGCCTACACAACCAGAGGAAATGCACAGGATCACAGGCACTTTGGAACAGTTAGGCAATTTCTTCAAAAGTCAAATATATACTTAATATGACACAACACTTCTGTCCTTAAGAATTTGACATTGAGAAAGCAAACCTTAAGTTCATAAGGTTAGTATTTGCATTTTCAAAACCATTTTATTTAAGCAATTCAAGACTGAGAGCAACTTAAGTGCCCACCAGCTGTGGTATATCCATGTAATGAATACTATGATGACATAAAAATGGATGAACTATTGCTACAGCAACATGGATGAGTGAAAAAGGCCAGGCACAGAAGGGTACTATATGATTCAATTTGTTTCCAGAATTAAATTCTAGAAAAGGTCAAACAATATTGATAGCTGTTAGTTGTTCTGCTGGGCCAGCAAGTAAGGCGACGGTATGGAGCACACGAGTATTGGTGGGGTGGGGTGAAGCACAATGGAGTGATCGAAATATCCTATATTTTGATTGTAGTGGAGGTTGCATGACGGTGAATGTTTGTTAAAGCTCATATAATTGTACTCTTAAAATTGGCAAAATTTATTATAAGAAAATATACCTCAGTAAATGGATTTAATTGAATAGAGTAATCAGTCAGTATGCACTTGTACAGAGGCTCCCATTGTTAGGTGTAGTGGATGAATATTGAGTCCTTGTTGGTAAAGGACTTGTTGAGAGACTAGAACTATATCTTAGAACATGATAACTTCATTCATGAATTAATTTTCATAAGACATGCATTAAGATATTAAATCTAGCTAAAGCAATGTGAAGTGGTCACTGAAGATATAATTGATACTGAAAAATATTGAATGACATTGAGAATTTTAACACTTCATGAATATAATATTTAAGATGCAAAGAAGTGAATCCTTGAATTCACTGGTGATATTGAGCCCCATTTATTAGATTTGAGATGTTTGTGATAACATTAAAGTACTAGATTGGTATGAAACTAAAAAAATAAATTCATTTCTACTCCTGAATCAGAGAAATGAACTCTTCCCTGAATTGTATCTCTTTTGACTTTGAAGAGAGACTGCACATCCTTCCTGAGGAGAGTCATTCTGATTGATGGGAGGATAGAATGAGAAGTATTTTACTTTATGTATATTCTTAGAACTTTATGATAGGTGTTAAATGTGATTACATAAGACCCTTGCTCATGCCACCTGCCATATTTGGTACCTATGTTGCGATATTTGAGATATCTTACTCATTTTGCTTGAAAAACAGATTTTGAGAAATCAGATATCTTCTTTCTTGAGAAAACAGCTCTGAAGAGAGTGTATTTGAGTTTTTCCATGTATGACTATGATTGATATCCTCATCCATGGCTTGGCCTACAAATTTGGTTTAGAATTTTAGTTTAAGTTCTGCTTTGCACTGTAGAGTCTTAGATTTAAAAACCAACTTTAAATTGTGACTGTTTTAGTTTTTTTTAAGTTAGTATGAATACTTACTGTTCTTTTCAAAGAATATTTACTGCACTTTTTAGACAGAGATAATGAAGATGGTCACTTTGTTGATTAGGTGTTTGATCTTTTTAATTGCTTGGCATGTGTATAAAAGCTGGATCACAAATAAGGAAGACAAAGAAGAACCCATTCATTTAAATCGTGGTGTGGATGAAGAACGTCTCGACTAGCTCACAGTCTGTCAAAAGAGCAAACAGATTAGTCTTACAAGAACCAGAATGTTCCTTAGAAACAAAGATGGTGAGATGGGTTTACTGACACTGAACACATCATCAGGAAAGATCAGTTGCTAAGAAAAGACATTATGATGCATCAAGTAGAGGGTTGGTGAATATGAGGGACGACATGATAGCTCCGGCCTTGAAGTCCAATGTACCAATGAGCATGAAGATGGTTCCGGAACATGCTGTGTTTAGTTTTGTTTTATGGAAGGTTGTCTACTCAATGTCAACGGACATCAACACAGTTTCCTGATTTGGATGATTCAAATTTCAAAAACAAAAATAGACCCAAAGCTATCATTCTCTGGGTCAGGAAGGGACTGGTTTTTCTCCTACACAGTTGGACTATGATTCATAAGCAATCAATTAAAAATATCTGAAACACACATATTACCGATCCTGTCATTCAGTAGCTGCCGGTTCCTACCCCTCTATTACTCGCCTCTTTCCCCTCATGCTGAGAGGAAAAAGCAATCAACCAGGATAAACAGTGATTATTCTGGAGAATCTGTCAGTTCAGAACTATGTGACTCTGATACTCCTATGTCCTTCTTGAAAGAACCCTAGTGAATAATTAGATGGGGCCCATAGATCATATCCTCATCTCAAAATTCTTAATATTTTCCCCAGAAAATTTCCATATTACTATCTCCAACCTTGTCCTACCCCAATATTTGATTGGTTCCCCTCATTTTAAAAGAGTAGGAGTCAGAAACAACCCAGGGCAGTGTCTTTCTTTTTTTAATCGATAAATTTAATTTCTCCCCCAATGCCCTTTAGCATCATGTTCCTGGGATTCATCCAGGTTGTTCACTCGATCAATAACTCCTTCCTTTTACAGTTGCCTCAGTGCCACAGGCTACATAAGTACTTCACTACGTGGCTGTACAACAGGGCATCTAACTATGCTTTTAGAGGTACACATGCGATATTTTCATTAAAAAAAAATATTGTCAGTAAGCCTGCTATGCACAACTTTGTAGAGTTATTTGTGAAACATTTGCATTTATGATTTTATTTGTTTTAGGTAAAGGCCAGGATGTGGGTACTTTTTTACATTCTTGTTTATTTATTTAGTTTTAAAAAATATTATGCATCCTCAGCTTTCCACAATCTACTTACAATTTAAAATTGTACTATTTTGCAAAAGCTGTAAGAACCTTGCCACTTTTGGGGTCTATTTTTACCCTACTTTCATCTTTTTGTATTACAGTTGTCATATCTATTGCATCAACATATATGCAAACTCACTGCATACCATGCCTACTGCCATCATGTTGTTTCTGAATCAAATGAGCTTATGGGGTTTCCAAAGCTGTAAATCTCTATGGGAGCAGATAGCCTCATCTTTCTCTCCCCAAACAGCTGGTGGATTTGAACCACCAACACTGAGGTAGCAGTGCGATGCCTTCTGGCTAGTACCACAAGGTCTTAACTTCACAATTAAACCTTATTCTTTTTGCTTTAAATAATTATATGCGTTCTAAAGATATTAAGAAAACTATCATTTTCACCTGGATATTTATTATTTCTAGCACTATTTATTTATTCTTAGCGATGCAAATTTCAATTTTGTGCCATTTTCTTTCAGTCTGTTGGTGTTCCTTTAGCATTCCTGGTAGTGGACTTATGGTGATAATGGACTTTTTCTTAGCTTCCATTTATGTAAAAGTGTTTCTGTTTTGACTCCTTGTTTTCAGAATATTTTTTGTTATATTGAGTTCTGGGTAAACAGATTTTTGTTCTCTTCACAATTCAAAGGTGCTTCACTGCCTTTTGACTGGTTTTACTTTTCTGAATTTGTTTTTTGTCATTTGACTAGAATGTGCCTTAGTATGGTTTTATTTATAGTCATCTTTCTTGGGAATGCTGAATTCACAAACTTATGTATGTCCTCCAGCTTGGGAAATGTTCGGTTAGTATATTTTCAGATAGTGTTCTACTCCATTTTCTCTTTCTCCTCCTTCCAGAACTCCAATCACAATCCTTTGGATATTGTTTTTCCAATTTTATTTTTTCTCTCTTCTTCAGATTGAATTATTTCTATTGCTCTGTCTTTAAGTTCATGATTTTTAAAAACCCTGTCATCTCTAATGTGTTGTTAACTCATCCAGTGAATTTTTAGTTTTAGGTGTTATATTTTTCATTTCTGGACTTTTCATTTAGTTCTTTAACAATTAGTTTCTACATCAATACTAAAATTACCTATTCATTCATTAGAAACCTTTCTCCCTTTTCTTTTTGTAAATAGATATAGGAACTGCTATAATATTCTTAACTGATTATATATATATATCTATATATATATATATATATTCCAGATTCTCAAATGATTTGTTCAGCATACAGATTAAATAAGTGTGGTTAAAGGGTACAACCCTGATAGACTCCTCTCCTCCCCTTCACACATCTGCTTCTTAGTCTTGTATAGGTTCCATCTTAACATTAATGGTCCGGAATTCCCATTCTTCAGGATATTATCCATAGGTGTTATGATCCATGCAGCCTAATGCCATTGTATAGTCAATAACGTGCAGGTCAACATGTTGACCATTTGATGTGAGTGGTGATATCTCTTGTTTCATGTCTTCTTCTGGAATTGTGAGGATGGCAAAAGAAGAGGCAGGGTTTCGTTTTGTTATGCATAGGATTGCTGTGAGTCAGCACTGGCTTGATAGGACCTGACATCGCCGCCGCCATCACCACCATCACCTCCGCCGCCACCACCACTTCCACTATCACTTCCGCCACCACTATTTAAATTAGTTGGCCTGCAGTAGGCAGATTAGTTTCTATAATGTGGGTGGACCACAAGAATCAGTTGAAGGCCACAAAAGAACAGCTGGAAGTTTCCAGAATGAATATTCTGCCTTTCGACTCTAAATACACATCTTCCCTTTTTCTCCCCAGCCACTTCAACGACCTGATCTGGGCACACTGGGCTACCAGACTATTCCACCTTTTGCCTGACCTGTGGATTATAGTCATAGAACTGTCAGGGTCATTGAGTTGATTCTGATTCATATGGACCCTAAGGGTCCCCTAAGGGCACCTGCCTCTGTGGATTTCCAAGAATGTAACTCTTTACAGAAATAGAAAACCTCACCTTCCTCTGGTGGTTTTGAACTGACTTCTTTGCCCCCACAAGTAAGTGAACCAATTCCTCAATATACCTCTCTCTTTCTCTCTCTCTCTCATTGCTTCTCTTGCTCTAGAGAACCTTGACAAAGATAACCTCCTATTTTTTTGCTATGTGTACTTTCTGTTTTCCCTGCCCACAATCACACATTTCTCTTCCTTTATCCTGGGACTCAGACTTTAGTCAAGCTCCTCTTCTAGGACATTTGGGGTTAAATAAACTTGTACAGGTTGTCCAGGCAACTTACACATGATCTATAAAATTTTGAGTTCTAAACATTTAGAAGTCAACCTCTGAATGAAGACTGTGAGTGCTTTTAAATTCAACTTCTCCTCAGGGCTAGCCAAGTGCCAGGAGTTCCCTGTCTCTGTTCCCCTTATTTTACCAGTAATCCCGGAGAGGTTATCTGTGTTAAAACCCAAGGCTATAACAGCTGCAGTTGGTTGCTAACTTGTAAAATAAATTACTTTTCAGTTCTCTTTTTAAAGGAACATTCTTTCTAAAAGTTCGTTACCTTGGTTTCTCTGCCTACAGTGCAACGAACTAGACCATTTTCAGCTCCATTAAGTTCCCCCTGTGTTAGTATCAGTGGAGGACAGAACAATCCAGTGAGTTTGAGAGAGTTTAGGCTGTCATTTTAGCCAACCAAATCACCCTGGTCTTTCAGCAGATGGTCAACCAATCTGCTGCAATGACAGAAAATTGATTACAGAAAGGCCATTTAGATATGATGGAAAAGTAGCGTCTTAAATTCTATTAGAGTCAGACATTCTTTTGAGAGAAAGGAATGACTCAAATTTTGCAATTGGAAAATTGGGAGAAGAAACTCAAACTTTCTTTTCATTATCATCCTCATTATTATTTTAGGCCACAGATGTTGGAAGCTTATTTTTCCTATCCAGAACACTCCCCTCCCCCTTTTTCTTAAAACTGTCTCTAATTCACACACATTATTTGGGTGATGCATTGGAAACACATTCAGTATACTATAAGGAAGCCTGCTCCCCTGAAAAGCACCTAATTCACATAACAGCTACAGTAAGAGATTGGTGTGCACAGTACTAAAAGGGATATTTGTTTTAGAAAAAGGTTCTCTGAAGTGTTTCCCAAAGCCACCAGATTCCCATTGGGCCTTTAAAGCAAGAATCACATTACAAAATGCTATTGAACAGAACACTTCAGGACCAAACAAGGTGTGATTGTAAAGTATTATGACTGATTTTAAGAAAAATGCAAGAACTTTTAAATTCAAAGGCATGGCATTCCCGTCAAAGCCATCACCACCGTGTGGGTCCTTATTTTCACCCACCTGAAATGGAGACTATTGCCTCCTCACAAGGGGACGGGGAGGAGTAAATGAGATGACAACAAGAAAAGTTCATGGTGTGCGTAGTGTTTCTTGTCTGCAATTCCAAAGAGGTTCTGACAACTCCACTCATCCACCATTCGAACCCCAAGGTGGAAACCACCCTCTGATGCTCTATGTGTTGGTGTCTGGCGTGAATTTGGAGCCAACTGTGGAGAGGAAGGGGAGTGAAGAACTGTGTGAGTGTTGCAGGGGTGAGGGTGCACTTTGTTTACTGATTTTTGTGGTTCATTTAAGTTATTACACTCACAGGGTCGGTCCACACATGAGTGCATCCAAGGGGGGATTAATTTTACCTAAATAATTTCAGTTGCGGCCTCAGTTCCTGAGAGATCGTCTCTAAAACCCTAAGAAGTGGAAATCCCCAGTGGTCTCAGACCACTCCAGAGAGTTTACTCAGGGGTCGCTGGGTAGAGACTGCCTGGGAAGGCCCACCACGTTGTATCAGTGGACATCAGGGGAGCGTGAATCCTCACCCAAGGCTTTGCACATGGGTGGCCCCTGGACTTGCGGGTTGTTGAAAGATGTGGTTCCATGGGGGAGGGTAGTAAATAGATCATTGAACCTTCACATTGGGAAAACTTCAAGACCTCCTCCAGCTCTGCTTTCTGTATCTTTTATAATAGAGAGGTAATTCTAAGTACAAGGAAAAAGCTATTGCTACAAAAGAAGCCATTGAGTTGGTTCTGAGTCATAGTGACCGTCTATACAACAAAGATATCAACTATGGAGCTATTGTTTCTTGTCCTTACACTTCTGAAGGTGGGGTTCTAGCTCTCTAGCACTGTCCCAAAGAGTTCTGCCCTCTTCAATTTATACCATGTCCAAGTGGCAGTTTTAGCATCCTCAAAGGACTGAAATTCAGTTCCTTTGAAATGTTCTTTGAGTTTGGGGAGTTAAAAAAAAAAGCAACAAAAAAGCTCAAGGGGCAAGATCAGGGCTGGATTGAGGATGGGGAAAGATTTTCCAGTGGAATTTTTGTCGGACAGCTCTTGCTACTCTCAAAAAATGATGAGTAGATGTATGATGTGAACAAATTTTCATGATGGAAAAAAACCCCAAATTTCCAGTGCAACTTTCCTGGCTGTTCACCCCTCACGAATAGAGTTCTTAATTTTTTTAAGACCACTTTCTAATAATCCTCATACTCCTATATTCTTCTACAAAATCTACTAAGATGGCCTCTTTGTCATCCCTAAAAGCAGTTACCCTGACGTGAGCTGATCTCTATGCCTCGAATTAAATGGGTCTAGCAACCCCCCTTAGGCACCATAATGAGACTAACACAAGGGTCTTATTGAAAAACTTATCTGCATTCATCCACTCATACAAAAGACCTGCTTATGCATGTCTTGCTTGGAATAAATTTGCGCATGTATGAACTAGAACTCGAAGAACAATACCTTCGATTTAGCCCGTATCTTAGGCTAGATTGTCTAGGGAAGCAATCCTAGGGAAACATCTCCTTTATGGATTAATGTCTTTCACCAACCAGGGAGACCATGGAGCATCCAGATCCAGAGCCTTCAGGGAGATGTCACTTTTTAATGTCTGCTGATAGCCACACACTGGACCTTCTGGCCAATCTCTACGAACTGAGCCTTTAGAATCTATATGTAGTGGGGTATAGTGGTATAGTGGGGTATGCGTTGGGCTGCTAACTGCAAAGCCAACAATTTGAAACCATCAATTGCTCTGCAGAAGAAAGATGAAGCTTTCTACTCTCGTAGAAAGTTACAGTCTCAAAAGGCCACCGAGGCAATTCGAACCTGTCCTGTAGGGCCACTATGGGGCAACATTGACTTAATGGCAGGGACATACATCTACCCACACAAACGCATGCGCACGCGTGCACACACACATATGTATCCCATTGCTTTAATGTAGATTCTGACTCATATCGACTCATGGAGGGTTTCCGAAGCTTAACATCTTTACAAGAGTAGAAATTCTTATCTTTCTCCTGTGGAATAATTGGTGAGTTTTCACCATTGACTTTGAGATTAGCAGGCCAATGCTTATCCAGACGTGTATGGGTATAAGTATGTATATACCAGAGGGCAACCCCCCCTCTCCCCAAAGCTGTAATTACACAGAGCTTTCAGAGTACACATTTTCCCCATTAAGTAAGCAATGAGCTACTTGATCTAAGTGAGTGCATCCAGTGGTGTCACCTGGGAAGGTTCTCTGGTGACAGTGAATTTTTTTTGTAAAAGCTGTTTTGCTTGAACCTCATTTTTTGTGATAGCTGATTTTAGAGAACAGTGTGGACTGAGGCCCGGTGGCGTAGTGGTTGAGTGTGCGACTGCGGCCCGCAGGGTTGGCAGTTCAAATCCAGAAGCAGCTCTCCAGGAGCAGGACTGGGCCTCCTACTCCCACCAGAGGGCAGTGATGTCCACACACACACAAAAGAGAACAGTGGGCTGAGCCCTGGTAGCGTAAGTGGTTGAGTGCGGGACTGCGTCCCGCGGGCTCAGTGGTTTTGATACAGCAGTGGCTCTTAGGAGCAGCGCTGGGTAGCTCCCACGATCACCAGAGGGCAGTGATGCCCCCCCAAAACAAACAAACAAACAAACAAACAAAAAAGAGAACAGTGTACCACTGTTAAACTTTGTTTCCTGCTCAGGAAAAATGCCACAGAACCTGTTGTGATGCTGAGCACAGCTTACCAGGACAGCTGTTTGGGAAAAACTCAAATATGCAAGTGGTTTTCTTGTTTCAAAAAGGTGAAATATCGATTGATGACAAACCATGTTCTGGACATACTACAACTTTTGAGAATGTTGACAAAGTTTGTGCACTTGTGCTCAAAGACCAACAATGGATCACTGAAGCAATGGGGAAGTTATCTGGACTATCTTGTTGGAGCTCGGTTCAGTGAATTTTTACGTAAGATTTGGGAATGAGAAGGGTCGTTGTGAAATTTGTGCCTCGGATTCTGATTGGCCAGGAAAAGGAGCATAGAGTGGAAACATGCCATGCTTTGAAAGATCAGCTCTGCAGGAACCCAGTCATTACTGGTGAGGAGACATGATGCTATTCTTATGACCCTTAAAGCAACTATCAACCAAGCCGGTGGAAGATGCCATTATCACCTTCCCCCCCCCAAAAGCTCCTTGAGTGGAATCAAAGATCAAGACAATGATCATTTGTTTTTTTGATGTGAGCGGGATAGGGCATTTGGAGTTCATTCCACCAGGTCAGACTGTTAATCAAGGTTTCTCTTTAGGGTTCTGAAATGATTGTGTAACAGTGTACAACAAAAAAGGGCCTGATCTGTGGCAGAGGGAGACTGGTTTTGCCACCACAACAATTCACCAGCTCATGCAAGCCAGCTCAGTGCACCAGTTTTTGGCAAAAAGCAGCATGCCTCTCTTGGCCCATGTACCTGACTCACCTGACCTTTCTCTGTGCACTGCTTTTTGTTTCCACAAAGGACAGCGGTTCAGTGACATTTATCTGGGAAGTTGACGGACATCCAGAACAAGGTTTGTCATCAATTGACATTGTACTTTTTTTGAAATGAGTAAACCACTTACACACTTGAGTTTTTCCCATGCAC
Source organism: Nesogale talazaci (assembly GCA_004026705.1). Taxonomy (NCBI): domain Eukaryota; kingdom Metazoa; phylum Chordata; class Mammalia; order Afrosoricida; family Tenrecidae; genus Nesogale; species Nesogale talazaci. Next base: position 14,029 of record PVJH01002990.1, read on the forward strand.
TTGTCCTGGTTAGCTGTGTTCATCATCTGAACCGTTTCTGCCACATTTTCCCTGAGAAGGAAACAAAATTTCATGGCCACACACTGTTCTCTTAAATTGGCCATCACAAAAAATAAAACAATAAAAAGGTTCGAGCAAAACTGCTTTTATGTAAAAATTCACTTTGACCAGAGAAAAATTTCCCAGGTGATGCCACTGGGTTCACTAACTCAGAGCAAGTTGTTTGATGCCTCTCCTTGTAAGGAAAAATGCATATGACCAAACCTCTGCATGGCAGAGTTTTTTCCTGTTTTTTGCAGGGGGTGGGAGTACTCCCTCATATTGAGACAATATGCTTTTGTTGGTGTGTCGTCGGGTTGATGCTAATGGAGACCCTATGTCCCATAGAACAAAACAGTGCCTAGTCCTGGGACCTCCTGACACTTGTTCTTATGTCTGAGCCATAGTCACAGTCAGTGTGCTAATCCATCTTGGTGAGGGTCTTCCTCTTTTCTGCCGCCTCTCTGCTTTACCAAGCAGGATGTCCTTTTCAGGGAACTAGTTTCTCCTGACAGCACGTCCAGCGTATGTGAGAGAGTCTCTCCACCCTTGCTTCTGAGAAACATTCTGGCTGTGCCTCTTCCAGTGCTGAGTTTAGACTGTATGTGACAGAGTAGAACGACACCACAGGGTTTCCAAGGCTGTCCATGTTTACAGATGCAGGCTGCCTCATTTTTTCTCACAGAGCAGCTGGTGGTCTTGAGACACCAAACTTTTGGTTAGCAACCCAACGCTAACCCCACTGTGCTACACGGGCACCGCCTCTGCCACACACTACATCACAAATCAGTCACATTTGCTGTTTGCTCTAGCCACAGCAGTCTGCATACCCTTTAAAAAACACAATAATCTATTTTCCAGTCCCAACAAATTTCAAACACATTTGAACAGAAAAGATCACATTTCCAAGGCTGCAGGTAGGACTCCTGCGGCAGTAACATGATTCTTTGTATGGTTGTGACAGTCTGTTAGCAGGAGCTCCTGGTTGGCTCTCAGAGGAAGCCACGGGCCCAGACTTTGGGATGTGTGTTTACGTGATTTTATGAGCCCCCTGACTTACTGGTCTCCTAGGACTGAAGTACCTGGCAGACCCGTCCTCCCACAATCCTCTGGGTCATCTCAGCTCAGTTAGCCCATTGGTGATTAGGTACCTAAAGGGCTTTAGTGTGTGACTTAAAGCTACTTAAACAGGCACATAACTCCTCTAACCTCCTGTTTTTCTTTCCGTGCCTACTGTTAACTCAATTCTGATTTTTTTCCCCCATAAAATTTTCACCAAGAGCAAACAGGTTTTCACAATTTCAAAACCTAAGACGAGACACTGATATTTTCAGTCCTGTCATGATTTTATGCCCTCTTGCACTTTCACCTGTAGCTGTTTGGGGGTTTCTGTGGACCCTGGTGGGGTAGTGGTTACGTGTTGGGCTGATCATCCAAAGGTCAGCTGTTTGAAACCACCGCAGCTCCAGGGGAGAAAGACAGGACTCTCTAATCCTGTAGTGAGTTCCAGACCCACAAACTCCCAGGCGCAGTTCCACGCTGTGCCTACGGGTAGGAACGGACTCCACGGCACTGTTTGGTTTTGTTTAGGGAGGAGATGATGGTTGTAGGACCAGACGCGGAAGGCGGCGGGGCCACCTAGGTCTCGGTCCACAATGAGCTCTGCCATCTTCTCACTTTGTGTCTCTGGACAATGGAGCCGCAATAAAATGAGTCCTGCTTCTCTGCTAGGGTTGTTCTAAGGATACAATGGACACTGTAAGCGTTGTTTCTGGGCAGTTGCTCGGCACGTATCGACGCCTAAAGAGAAACACAATGTCTACAACTCTGTTCTGCCTCATGGAAACCCTGAGTGTTACAGGGAACTGTGTCTCTGAGTTTCGCGGGTCTTGGTGGTAGAGCGGTTAAGTGATTGGCTGCTGAGTGGCTGGTAAATGGAATCCGCCCCTCCACATCAGAAAGAAGATATGGCAGCACACTTTTTTGTGAAGACTTTTCCTTGGGAGCTTTGTGGGGGCAGTTCTGTGCTGGTCTCTAGGGCCACTCAGTGCCGTCAAATCGATGCCAGCTCACAGTGGCCCTATAGCGCCAGGTACAACTGTCCCCGTGAGTTTCTGAGACTGTAACTGTTGATGGAAGCAGAAAACTGTAAACTGTTGACCTTGCAATTAGCAGCCCATCAGGTACCCATGACATTACCAGGCCTCCATCGGGTCACTGGAAGCAGGTTTGGTTTGGGGACATCTTTAGGGAAGTTGATTACCACACCTTTCCTTTGTGATGCCACTGTGCAAGTCCAAACCACCAAGCTTTCTTTACAGGGCAAATGGGAGCCACTAGTGACATGTCACCCTCCCATCTATGCACTGGGAGGGAGAAAGATGAGGCTCGATAGTTCTGTAATGAGTTACAGCCTCAGAAACTCATTGGGGCAGCTCCACCCTGTTCCACAGGCTCACTGTGAGTCAGATGGACTCAATGTCAATGGATTGGGTCTTGGTTCTAGGCTCTGGGAAGGAGTTCCAAGGGGCTGGGCACTGGGGAACCAGTGCTCATTCTGGTCCTCATGGACAGTGTGATCTTGGGCCCCATCATTTACTTCATTAGGTAGCCTACTATGGTAAGAGCTGAGGGTAGAAAGACAGACCCAATACATCTAGCGCTTAGCTGCTCAGTCACGTGGGGAAGGAGATACTCCAGGCTGTGCGGGTGCAGAGAAAGGGTGGCTGAGCTGGTTGGTGGAAGTGGCAGGGGTGGCAGCATTGAATCTTGGCAATATTAGGGCATTGTTGTGAAGATTCTGGTGCACTTTCAGTGCTTCCCTTACCCTCTCCTCATTGGCATCTCCTTCTGTGGGTGGGGCAAAGTCCCATTGACCCTTAGACTGATGCACCCCCCCTTTCCTCCCCCCCCCCAAGACATCAAGATCAAAAAGGGGATTGTCTACACACCACAGGGTTTGGTGGAAACTTGGCATCAGCTGGCTCTGGGGAGGAGAGCACAGGATGTCCCCAGGGCCTTGTTGTTTGCTTTGCAGCCACTTGGCCTCCAAGAGTGACCCGTGGAGGGGTTCTGTCTTTCATTTCCACACTCCTAGTTGAAAGAAAATAACTCCTTGTTAATCCTTGTATTGTAATTATAAAACACCTCTCCTTTGGGGAAGAGTTTCAAAGCAAAAATAGCCTGGAGGTCTAGGCCTCTTGTTTTCCAATGTGAAATAAAGGAAATTCTCTCACCTGAAGCCTTCTTCTAGCCTATAGGCACTAGCATTCTAAGAACCTGCACATAAGAAAACATCATATTTAAATGGGTCTCCTTTCTCTCACTCCATTTACCTCTGTACCATTCAAGGGAATGTAAAAAGATGGGAACCTCTTATTACTATATATATTTTTAAAAAAAATACCTTTTGCAAAAGAACATCAAAGCCTTAGTCTGTGCCATTTCCCATTGCCTGGGGAATTGGCACAGGTCTTCAGTGCTAAGAGGATGTTCTCCTGTGGTGCTTTGCATTGCAGATGCATTTCTTCATCTTGGGAGACTTAATGGAGCAGGGATGACACCTTCGCCATTCCTTTTCCTGCTGTGTCAGGGTGACTGCTTGATAGGGTGCTCGGGGGCAGAAAGGGGTGGCTCCAGTTTTTCGTTTTGATCAGTTCACAGAGCCCTTGCCTGTTGCACAGGGTGGACATGCTCAACTGTCATGCCACCAAGTGCCTTCAGGGAAAGTCCCGGCGATCTGCTTTGAAACAGCCAAACACAAAAGCCAAACCCATTGCCATGGAGTCACTGCTGACTTATAGCGAGTCTATAGGATGGGGTACAACTGCCCTTGTGAGTTTCCAAGACTGCATCTGCTTCCCCGAGAAGAAAGCTCCATCTTCCTCCTTGGTGCTGCTGGTCATTTTGAACTGTTGGCCTTGAGGACAATAGCTCAAGGTGTAACCACTGTTCTACCAGCCATTGAAAACCCTATGGGATGCAGTTCTGTGCTGACGCCCCGGGGAGCACTGTAAGTTAGAGTCGCCTCAGAGGCAAGTGTTCATCTGTTTGGTGTTTGACTTGGCCTGTCCTCAGAGCCCCCATGACCTTTGAGCTCCCCATCCTTGCAGGAGGCAAGGGTGCAGGACCAACCCAGGATCAGGGACCCCCTTGCCAAGTCTTGCTGGGGAAACCAATAGGCAGGCTAGTGCCCCCCAGAGAGAGGCAACACACTTCATTGGAAACCATCTCTACTGTGTCAACCACCAAATAGACACTTATTTCTTCCATCATTTTGAAGTTACAGTTGGCCCTAGAACAGCATGGGTTTGAACTGCACCACTTTCTACCTGGCTCCCCCCCACCCCCCACCACACACACACTGTGGCTATTGTGTCGACCTCAAATGTTGTGAGGATGTGGCATTAATTACCTCTACCTGAGCAGGTGTTCCCTCCAGATGCTCCAGTTGAAGAGATGATGGGCATTGCACGGATACTCCAAACACTGAACTCATCCCAAAAACAACAGGAAAGACATCCATGGATAAGTGGGTCTGCACAGTCCAAACATGTGCTGTTCAAGGGTCAAGGTAAACTCTACTGCTTCCCAGGTGGGTGTCTTAACATGGGCACTGTTCAGGAGTCAACTGTCCTCAGTTTCCAAATTCTACCCCTACATGAAGCCCTTTTCAACCTCTTCCTGCTTGGCCTCTCCAGCCTTGACCTGAAGATCATCCTCTCCTCGAGTCCCAAAGCACTTGTGATTCTTTTGAGCGACCAAGCTGGAAGAGTGGCCCAATCTTGGAGGGTTGCTTGCTTTGGCTGGGCCCGGCAGTGGGTGGCCTTGTGGGTGGGTGAAACGGACCTCCCATCTTAGGCACCTTCTGGCGTTTCATGACCTCTGTCCATGTTGCAAGAGCCCTTATGGCACAGTGGGTTAAGTATTGGGTGGTCTGCCCAAAGGTGAGTGGTTCAAACCCCCCAGTCACTCCTTAGGAAAAAAACGAGGCAGACTGTTCTCATCAAGGGTTAACCTCTGCAACCCTAAGGTGCAGTTCTGTCTCTCGTAGAGGGTCCCTATGAGTTGGGATTGACTGGGAGGTTGGATGCGGGTCTTATTACATGGCTTGATTCTCTGGGTTGTACACAGGGCTCATGTGCTTGGCTGCTAACCCAAAGGTTGGAAGTTCAAGTCTACCTAGAAGTACCTCAGGAGAAAGGCAATTTTACCAAAAGAATAAATGAAAAACCCACCAAACAGTAGAAACCCCAGGGAAGGTCCGTCTGCCTCTGGGGCTCTTCCAGTTGACCTATGGCAGGGGTCCTCAAGTTTTTTAAACAGGGGGCCAGTTCACTATCGCTCACACTATTGGAGGGCCAGATTGTTGTTGTTGTTTTTTTTTTTAAAACAACCCAAAAAACTGAACAAATTCACTGTGGCCCGAGATGAGTCAGCTGCTAAGCAGGACAAGCAACAGCGGCATAGACACCCAGCGGCCAGATAAATGTCCTTGACGGGCCACATGTGGCCCATGAGCCGTAGTTTGAGGACGCCTACCATACGGCAACGGTGTTCACTTGGTTGGTTTGTTATGCTGGCGTGGTACCTGTCTTCAGGTCTGGCTTTCAAATTGCTTCCTGTAACAGTTCCCCCGCCCTTCAGAGTCCTCGCAACCGTCACGTCTACATATTGACTTAAAAAAAAATTGCTGAGGAGGCATCACTTTGGGAAACTGTGCGTTAGCTCCCCTGCTTCCTCTCAGTCGGGCCTTATGTTATAGTCATTAGTCGCCTGTCCAATTTCCCGCCAGCCTGACTGAGCTGCCTCTCAGCCCGCCCCCAGTCCCCGGCTTGCCTGTTCTGAGTTCTCCCACCCCAGAACACAAGCATCTTGAGCAGAGGGCCAGTGCTGTTCAGCGGTGCAGTCTCGCCGTCCCCCAGCACAGCCCCACGGACCTAGCAGGCCTTCTGTAGGGGCTTGCTCATTGTATTGAGTCGCACAGATGGTTCACATTCTCAAGGAATGTATGTGTGTTCTGATGATCTGCCAGGCGAGTGTACTCTTGGGTCGAGAAGGGGAAATGGACGGAAAGATGTGGTTCAAGGAGTAGTCAATAGGCTGCGCATAATTACTAGTGGGAATAGAATAAGCATAAACTCTCTTGCATAACTAATCAATATCTTAATATGTCTCCATTAGCGAGGGTGTATTTTATTCTATTGATATTAAAGATCTACCTATTGTGTCAGAAGGGTTTCAGGGTAATTGTTATTGATGGGTAAAACCTTGTTGGCTGCCAAATACAGATTTAAAAAAAATATATGATGATGATTGGCTGAGATTTATTTTTCCTGTATTGGTATAAGCCAGATTCTCCATTAGGCTATAAAATATTATGACACACTTGAAGCAATGTAATGTGATCCAAACACACAGTCATAATTCATTTCATTATTAGTCACATGTGCCAAGATATTAGCATTACAGCTAACTAGTACTGGGGCACATGTCATAATCAGGAATATTGTATATATATATTTTAGCAACACAACTGAATGAGCACCCGTTATAGTTCAATTATTCCATAGTCATAATCACATGCTTAATGATAATGCGGCAGCAGAACAACTGCTGACGTGGATGTTTGAGGCACAGTCTCTCTTTGAGCTTTGAATACGAACCTCACATCTAGAGAGCAGCGTGATAGTTGCTGATACTTGGTGCATTGCAGTTGGTGAGATGAGTCCTGTGGTTGGTAGTACCTATGTGGTTGCTATAGGTTTTCTGGAATAGTCCAATTTGGCTATGCCCCTTTTCTCTTATTCCCCCGAAACTTTTGGGGAGGTATGAACCCACATCATGAGGGCTGCCTTGATACCCAGCTGTAGTTCAGGCATCCAGCCTGTCCTCATGTTTGCTTCACGTGATCATCACAACCCCCATTCTTCACAATTCTCCTTAGCCCCCTCAACCTTTGAAATATTCTTGTCGGTGACAGAGAAGACACCATTCCCCTTGCATGTCCTACTTCCAGCACAATCATTAAAAAAATACCCCCCATATCATAGTCAACCATATTACTGTCCAATGCAAATTGGCCCACAGCTGTCCATTTCAGCTCCGGCATGCCTAGGTGATTGGTCTTCAGGTGTTTTCTTTCATTTCTGATGACTTTTGCTTTTCCTAGTTCCACCATCTAGACATGCTGTGTGCTGATGATTATTGGCTGCTTTTGCTTGGACTCATACTCCATTAGCAAATGATAATCCTAGAAGCTTCGCCCCATTCCTTTAGTTCAGGTCAATTCTGTTTAGAAGAGGCAGCTTTTCCTCAGTCCGATCTCAGTGCTTTTCGACACCAGGGGCTAAGCCTGACAACGCCCTGCTGCTCTTCCTCAAGAATCTCGTGGCCAATCCCTTAGAGACGAACAGCCGTGCTCTTCTTCCTGCTCCATTGTAGTCCGGAAGCTGACACCTCGATGACCCTGTCGGCTACTGAAAATACCAGCACCCAAGTAACATACCAGCCCTGGCAGGGTGACACATGGACAATGAGCAAGAGCCAATGAGTACAGTTTGCCCTTGTTTCCTCAGCCTAAGATCAAGTTCCTGGAGTTTTTGTTTTTGCATTCGCCTCACTTATCCTGATATTTCCTCTACAAACACCCATCAGCTGCATCCTTACTTTGCTTTATACATTTTCTCACTTGAACTTCTCTTCTGTGTCACGTCTCATCCTTTGTCCATCGCACTTGCAGCACGCATCGCAAGCTAATCCTGTGACCCATGGATTTGACTTTCTGGATTCTTTCCCCTGGCCTTTGCTGTTGTTGTCATCCATTATTATGGTGTCTGATCGTTCCTCTGGCAGTTCATGCCATTCTGTTATCTTCTCTTGGGTATGGAGACCGTGTACTGTGTCTTTTTGCATTTCATCTCTTCTATATTCAGAAGGAAAATCTTTTCAGAAGTACATCCTCTGTTTTAGTATTCGGATTTCTATCCCATTTCTCTCTTCTGGTTGTATTTTCCTATCGACCCTAAGGGTTTTTTTTTTTCTTTCGCTTTTTGAGTAAGGGCAGATCTATACAGACTAAGAGTTTGCAAATGACAGTTTAGTCAATTTTCTGCCCCTGGCTCATTTTCCTGTCTATCTGGCAGATGATGAATGCTCCTCATAGCAGATGTCTGCTGAAGGGTTGAACTCTGTGTACAAATAGCCTTGGCTCACAAGCAACTGAGTTCCAGAGGTTTTTCTGAGTTCCCTGTCTGGCTCTCTAGTTTTTAAGTAATGGCGTGCATGAACAAAACTACAATTCCCAGAATGCTCCTTATGTGCTTCTCTTATCTGCTTTCATTTATCCAAAGGACAGCAGTGTGCTACTTTTCTTGTGTAGACTATACTTCCCAGGATGCAATGGACCTCAAGAACATTTTATTTTTCTGTATTACTTTTAATGAGGTATAGGAAGTTGCTTTTATATAATTAATTCAATGGTTCAATCCCATGAAGAAGAGTTATAGAGGCCTTACAATAATCAGTTCTAGAACATTTTCTTTCTTGTGCTCACTGTTTTGAGCTCCCCATCCCCTCTCCCCCATCTCCTCTGCCATGCCCATAAGGGACCATAAATTCAATTACTCTCCATAGACTTACCTATCCTGAATGCTATTTGCAGAAAAATAATTAAAAGCAACAAAAGCAAGACACTCACAAGAATAACACAGGATAACATAAAAACCTCAGCCGAACAGACAGCGGTGACTATTACAACCGAGAACAAATTCAACTTAATGCAGCCTGAAGTGTCTTTCTGGATTCTGGAATCTGGTGGACTTCCACTTTGGCTTTTGTGGTTGGGGGTGTCGGGGTTGTCTCTCCCACTGCCATTTCAGTCTTTCAGAAGATGCCGGAGTGGATCTGCGCTGGCTGGGGTGGGGGGGGGTGTTGTTGTTGCTGCTAATGAGTCAGCCTTGACTCACAGGGCACCCTGATGAACTAAACGATGACCTGTCTTGGGCCTCAGGAAAGATTGTCAATGAGATCGCTCTGGTCCTTAGGATCAGTGCTGGCTGAGTTTCTTGGCAGGAGATCTACAGACTTTCCTCTCACTTCATCCTCTTCTGGAAGCTCTGCTGACACCGGTCCACATCCCAGCAACGCGCCAAACTCCATCACACACCAGTGGCTCCAGATGCCTTGGCCGGGAAGTGAACATAATCATCTTGCGAAGGACGGACGCATGAAATGTCACTGGATGTTGAGTCTCCATTTGGAAGTGGATAATTCTATCCCTGAACCACCACTGTAGCCCCAGTGACTGATCGCTCACCCAATATTATCTTCAATTGAATGCTTGATTATTTAAAAAAATTTTTTTCCAAATGAGACCTTCACAGGGAGTGATGGTGTTTGTCCCATGCTCTCTTTTCCTTCCAGTGCCCAAATGAGGTGCTGCTGAGATGCTCTGTGAGTTCTTTCAGCTGTGCTTTCAATGGGCTTCTGCCTGGACCTGCCTCCCAAAGATGCTGTGTTAATCCGGTAGACTAGAGAAACAAAGCCATAGACACACATATGGGTATAAGCATAAGGTTTATATACAAAAGGAATGAAACATTGAGAAAGCATCCCAACCCAGTCCAGTTCAAAGTCATAAATCCAATATTAGCCCATATGCCTGATACCAGTCTATAAAGTCTCCTTCCGACTCACAAAGTCACAGGTCAGAATCCCGGCACTGGCAGGCGTCTCCCTGTGGCTCCTTGTTTCCAGGGCTCAGGGTTCATCAATAGCATTCAGTGGTGGTAGAACAACTCGGCTCAGGCAGGGGTCTCTACATGGCTTCTCCAGCTTCAGAGGACTGGTTCCATCAGGACAAGGTCATGTGGCTTCTCCTCTGGGTGTTCCAGCTCATCGAATGCTGCCATCTTGTCTTGTGTAGTTCCTCATCTCCGAGACTGACTCTCAACAACTGGGAAGATGGCTTCTCATCTCCATGAGGGAAATATTGCAAGATTTCCCAGAAGTCTCAGGAGAAAGTCATGCCCACACAGAGGCCTCATTGGCTACTCAATGACTCTCTCCAGATTAGCAGGCTAGATTCCACCCCTACATCCTAATCATGAAATTGGCATAATGAATATATGACCTCCACAGATGCTGCCACTCTTGGTCATCATCAAGTTCAAATCACATGGGAAGGGGACATCTGAAAACAGGGTTATTTCAGGATTTCCTCGAATCTGCAGCCTGGTGAGAAAGGATGCAGGAGGCCTCAGGTATGAAGTGAAGCAGCAGATCCATCTTTCCTTGTATACTTTGGCTTGACAAAGGGATTACAAAGCTATTATTGTCTCACCGACAACTCGTGACTAAGAATTTTCTATTTATCCTGCAGAATTTTTGAAGGACTTTCTGAATCACGGAAACTGACAAAGGTCAATTTTGCATCGAGGCCTTGCTATTTATTTTAGAATTTAATTACACAGTGTAGTGGCGCTTTGGCTCAAGGGATCTGGGCAGGTATAACCAATTTTGAACAAAGTGAGAGATCAGCAAAGAAGGAAATACATAAAAAAGAGGTGTGTAAGTGGAACTTAAGCTGCAGCGTTGATTTCATTACTATAAAGCAATTACTGGGAAGTCATTTTCTCATTGGAGGCTCAATGGTGGGAGGTGTAATGTCTAAATGCCAAGAGAGGGATTCCAATGAGGCTTGGCATTTATGGAAACATATATTAAGGAGAAATATGAAAATATTTGAAGACATTCATATCCAGCCGTACTTACTGAAAAAAAACCTTGATGATGATAAGCTCTTTTGCTTAGAGTTGACAGTGTGAGTGTGAAAAGTGATTGTTCCTGCTTTACCTCCAGGCATTGATTTTGAGTCTGAAGTCTGAGGGCAGAGCCAAGTTCGAATTTAATTTCAACTCACTGTGTTGCTTTGAGCAATTCACTTAGGCTCTCTGGGCTGCCTCCTCCCATCTGTGGAAAAAGCCCGTCTCTCAGGCCTTTCCAGCAGGCATGGTCTGACTCCTTGTTAAATGTGCTTTGCACAACAAGGTATCTTTTCTGCCAAGTGGAAAGCTTTGCTTTGTCAGGTCAGTCCCTGCTAACTAGCCCATGAGCAGCAGGGCTCTAGAATTATTTGTTGTGCTTGTTCTCTGGGGCATCCTAATGAGTTAGGGCAAATTGGAGCTGTTGCGTCTTTCAGGCAAGCCTGTTCCCCCCAGTGATATGTCCTGAGATAGCACATTACAGAAATGAAGATGTGTTTTCATGGACTCTATGTTATAAAATATTTATGCCCAGCCTTGGGTTATAGAAAGGATTTTTGCAGTGTTCTCAGCAAAACGTGCCGCTATCTGTACAGCTGCCTAAAATTCCCGTGGTTCTTTAGGGCAAGAGCATAGGGTGGCTCTCCAGAAACAGGTACTGTCAGGTCTGATACCTGAATAAAAATGGATTGTGCATGACTTAACCCTACAAGAAGATTTGGCATGAATACAATTTCAAAGAGGTATAGTTAACTCTTTTATATTAATGAGAAATATAATTTCCATAGATGTTAGCTGTCTTAGGAAACAGACTCCTAGCATTTAACTCATTCTTTCCTCCATCCAGGGGAATGTTCCCGTGCTAAAATCTGCCCATGTCTACAGGGAAAGCAAAGATGAGACTTGTCCCTTGTTTTGTCCTCTTGAGTCTCTTCAATGTACTTATCTTGGGTCAGATGGATGTCCTATCTAATCATTGTGTTTCTGTGCTCTGCTTGTCAATATTCTGGCTCCGGGTGGTATACAGGAATTATATAACATGATTGCATCCCATAAAACACTGATCATTTCATCAGCGATTTAAGATAAGGCTCAAGGAAACACTCTAAAGCAGCATACAATGACATAGAGTGCGTCACATGCAAGATGATGCAGTTCTAATTTACACGAGAGTTGGTCCTCAGTTTGATCATGATTACGAAGAGTTATGCTTATTGGCAGCTGAGGGAGGTTTTTAGCTGGTCTGCGAGAGATGTATAGCAGGTAAGGAAAGGGAAGACGGGGTGGTTCGCCCGACATAGAAATTTATAGGCTATTAGTGGTAGAGAGGAGTCCATGCATGTTGAAAATGCGTAACCTGCTTTGCTGCTTATCAGAAGTTTGGGGATTCCATCCACTCAGAGGTGCCTTGGAAGAAAGACCTGGTGATCTGCTTGTGAAAAATCAGCCAATGAAACCCCCATGGGGCACATTTCTTTGTTGGCACACATTGGGTTGCTGTGAGTAGAACTTGATAGCTCTCCAGAGGAAAGCCCTGCGGCAGCTGTATCAGCCAACATAGACTGCGTTTTGCTGCAATAACAAACAACCCCAAATCTCTGGGGCTTATGTTAACCAAAGCTTCCTCTTCACTCAATTTACAAGTTCTTTCCTGCTTGCCTGAGGTCTACTCTCACCACTACCCTCAGGGACACAGACTGATGGAGACACTGCTGCTTAGGATGTTCTTGACATCATGGTGTGAGAAAGAAAGAGTCAACTACAGACTGGCTCTTACCAGCTTCTAACTGGAAGCAACATATGTCGTACCTTGTGTTTCATCAGTCAAATCAAATCACATGGCCATGCTTAGCCTCAGGGCGACATGCCTTCTTCCTCCACACCCAGAAGGTAAAGGACAGGGAACAGCATGAAGGGATCCAAGAATGCCAATCACATGCTGCACATGAGACAGGGTGTATGGAGTGGTGAATACACAAGACTAACTGATGTACCTGAACTTGAAGGGTCTCCTTGTCACTTACCACTGATGAGCCTTGGCATGTTCCCTCATCCTTCAGAGACGGAGTTGCTGGGTCTGTAAAGTAGAGATGAGTTATTCTAATCTTCAAGGTTGTCTGCGGACTCCATGTGTTCTAGCACACCCGAAGGAAGCTGTAGCTCAGGAAATGTGGATTTACTTCTCTATCGCTCCCCTCTCCTGAAAGTTCTCGACATTTGTTCTAGTCCCACATGGAACATCTTGTCCTCAGGTTCTTAGAACCCTGCCTATAACTGAACAGCAACTCTCCTTTCCCTGTGTAAGCTGGTTCGCATGGGTTCTAGCCAAGGATTCTGCTAATCGAAGAAGGCACTGCTTCTGGCCGCCTGGCTGGAGGGGATGTGGTGCTTCTGTGTGAAGTAAGAAAATCATCCCCTTTCTTTTTACATGGTAGACGGGATGGATTTCAGCTCCGCTTCCTTCTTCAGTGGTGCCCTAGTGTAGTGAATACCTTTTTACAACCACGTGTGGTGGCCCTGTCTTCTTTTAAGAGATTCCTGAGTAAGAAAAGAAGTTGACTTATTGTCCATCTTCCTTTGTAAGTGGAGAGAGAACTTTTAAATGGGGTGTTTATCTAGTCTCAAAAACCATGGTGCCCGTAGATTCCCAACATGTGAATTCCCAATAAAAGAACCAAGAAACATTATGTTCTCTTACTCTTAGCATATCCTCACTTATCTGCTCTGTTTCAAATCAATAGTATAGTTATTTATAAGCAATTCCCACTGATCTTAATGAGTTTAATGAATAAAGAATGAGCATAATAACTGAGCTTAACTTCACCAAGAAATAATTTCTTATACAAAAGAAGTGTGATATTAAACTACTACCAAATATAATATAATTAAATCACATTAATTCTCTTAGGTATAATGCAATTGTCTGTGCTGTGCATAGATAAGAAAGATCAAAGCACATTTCCAGTATGCCTTTGAATAGAATATGTGTAACTTAAAAAATAACTCAGAGGAAAACAGGGTCAGTACTGAGAGGGTTGTCTAAGATATCAGAATTATTTTTATTTGTGTTACTTAGTGGGACGGTGTCTAATTTAACAATTATGAATCATAGGCTGAGACTAGAGGTGTGAGGTCTGGAAAATATTGATCCCCCTGTTTCATCTTTCTGTGTGATGAGGAAGCCCCTGTGTGTTGGAGGAAGCAGGGGAGAGAAGAGAGAAATCATGTTATTTGTGTGGACCAGATCCATGTACCAAGTGCTGGTTTCTTCTTTTGTGCATATGGACTCTGCTTTGAAGGGAGTAGATTGACTGACTGATGGTCCCTGCAGATGCCAGCAAGTCTCGGGGATTTGCGATTATGCTACCTTTCCTGGCAAAGGGAATTTTGCAGATGTAATTAAGGATCTTGAACTAGGGAGATCATCTTGGTGTATTTTGGCTATGTAGGGAAAAAGAACTAACATTCCAACATCTATCTACCTATCTATCTATCTATCTATCTATCTATCTATCTATCTATCATCTATCTATCATCTATCTATCTATCTAATCTATCTATAATCTATTAATCATATCTATATCTCTCTTATTCTATCATATATCACCTTTGTATCATCTGGCATCTTCTAACTATTATCTATCATTTCACACACACACACAAACACACATACACACTGTGTTAGTCCGGGTAGACTAGAGAAACAAATACATAGACTCACATATGGATATAAGGGAATGGTTTAGATACAAAAGGAATGGAACACTGAGAAAGCATCCTAACCCAGTCCAGTTCAAAGTTATACATCTGATATTAGCCCATATGCCCAATATCAGTCTATAATGTCTCCTTCCGACTCACGAAGTCACAGGTCAGTGGGTGCAGAATCCCAGAGCTGGCAGGGGTCTCCCCATGGCTCCTTGCTTCCAGGGCTCAGGTCCATCAAGAGCATCCAGTGGTGGCAGAAGCAACTCATCGCTGGCAGGGGTCCCCACATGACCTCTCCAGCTTCAGAGGTCTGGCTCCATCAGGGCAAAGCTGTGTGGCTTCTCCTCCGGCTCTTTCAGCTCCTCAGACGCTGCCCACTTGTCTTGTCCATGATTCGTCGTCTCTGAGACTAACTCCCAACAACTGGGGAGATAGCTTCTCATCTTCACGAGGGAAATATTGCGAGATTTCCCAGGTGTATCAGAAGAAAGCCACGCCCATACAGAGGCCTCATTGGCTACTCAATGGCTATCTCCTGATTAACAGGCTACACTTCACCCCTACATCTCAATCATACATGACCGCCACATACACAGAGAAGGCTAGAAAACAGACACCATGTGATGATCCGTTTCTAGACTCATGAATGCCAGAAAGCTCCAGAAGCTAAATGGAATAAGGAACATTTTTCCTCTAGACCAGGGGTCTGCAAATTTTTGAGTTGGAAGTTGATCCTGTCCCTCACAACAATTTAAATATTATTTGAGAGTCATTAATATATTTTTACAGCTGTGCCCCGGTGGCGTAGTGGTTGTGCGCGGGACTGCGGCCCACTGGGATGGAGGTTCGATTCCAGCTCCCCGGAGCAAAGGCTGGGCCTCCTACTCCTATCACCTGAGGGCAGTGATGGCCCCCCCCCAAAAAAAAACCAATATATTTTTACAAATGAAATTAGCATGATCTGAATAATTATAGCCTCTCAATTTTTTTTTTACAGTTTTACTTCCAAGCCACAATTCCTTATCCAAAAAGTCACCTACAGCTCTTGAGCTACAGTTTGCTGCTCCCCCTGATCCTGAGCAAAGACAGAGCACACAGGCTGGCAGGGGCCCCGAGGCCTGACATCCGCACCCCTCCCCAGATGTCTGGAAATAACACTTCTGCTCTTTAAAGATGCCCATCTAGGGCTTTTTGTTATGGCAGTACCAGGCCACCGTGTGCTTGTTGGGAGAACAGTGAACTGTCTACTGGTCACTTTGGTCCTGTCCCCTGAAGAACTGGTCAATGCTTGCCACCTTTCTGTGACCAAGATTGCAGCCAAAGACAATGGAAAGAATGAAGAGGGTCAGGTATCAGACTAAAAAAAAGTTTTCCTACTTATTTTGGCCCCAAGTATTTTATTTTATTCTGAAATCATTTTATTAGGGTCTTGTACAACTCTTATCACCACCCATAACACAGCCACTGTATCGAGCACATTTGTGCATTTGTTTTCTTCATCCTTCTCAAAACATTTGCTTTCTACCTGCGCCCTTGGGATCAGCTCCTCATTTTTAGAGACCCAAATATTTTAAACTACTTTTCTTCATAAGGGCTTTGTGAGCATTTCACGAGAGCTTGTACGTGCAAATATTTTGCCTCAGAAAATCTTACACTGGCCTAAGACTTGGTATTAGAGTATCCAAACAAGGTCTGTTTTCATTTCTAATGAAATTCCCTTTGGACCTTTCACAGTCTTAGCTCTGTGCTGGGATTTCTGTAGTGGTCATGTATTCGTGATGTTAATTTAATGATTGGGATGTAGGGGTGGAGTCTAGCCTGTTAATCTGGAGATAGCCAATGAGTAGCCGATGAGACCTCTGTGTGGGCTTGGATTTCTCCTGAGACTTCTGAGAAGTCTCGCGGTATTTCCCAATTGGAGAAAAGAGATTTGACTCTCAGAGACCGAGACAGTGAAGTGTCTCAGACAAGACAAGAGGGCAGTGTCTGAGGAACTGGAGGAGCCAGAGGGGTCACACGGTCTTAGCCTGATGGAACCAGACCTCTGAAACTGGAGAAGCCACGTGGAGACCCCTGCCAGCGCTGAGTTGCTTCTACCACTACTGGATGCTGTTGATGGACCCTGAGCCCTGGAAGTGAGGAGCCATGAGGAGACCTCTGCCAGCACCGGGATGCTTCGACTGCATGTGCTTCATGAGTCAGAAGTAGACTTTATAGACTGGTATCAGACTTATGGGCTAATGTTGGATTTATGGCCTTGGACTGGGCTGACTTGGGATGCTTGCTCAATGTTTCATATATATTGTATATAAACCTTTCCCTTATATCCATATGCATGCCAGTGAATTTGTTTTTCTAGTCTACCCGGATGAACGCAGGCTCTTAGAGGACAATTCAGAAGCAGTGACTGGTTTCTATAAATTCCCGTGATAGTGTCCCGGGTTTTGTTTTTCTTGTGTGACAGGGAGGTTCTATTTTATGCCCCTTCTTTTGCCTGCCTCTTTTTTTTATGCCTGCCTTTCTTGCTATTGCCTGGGTCACGTGATGATAAAGTGTGACCCAGGAAGGGGAGAAGCTAACCATTTTTCCTTCTTCCCCCCAAAATCCTGCATGTTTGTCACATCACTCAGGATGTGGAATTTCCCAATGCCGACCAGTTAGGAGACAGCATCTTCTTGGCGAGGATTGGAGATGAGGTTGGGTTGGGCAAAGGATCCTGGGTGGAGAAATGCCAGAGAAAGAGATTTGAAACATTTTGCGAATTCTGGAGGTCTTTAGCTTCAAACCTGTGCCTTGTATCCAAGTGCAGTCTTAGAGAACCTGATGCCGGGAGATGCTAGCAAGTAGGATCGCCCATCCAAAGCACGAGCATCTGGCTGGATCTAGGAATCAAGGCCCATAAAAATAGTTCTGAGAAAGCCCTAAAAAAGAAAACAGATGTCGTTCTGAAATTGGGATGGGATCCATTTGGTGAATGATGTTTATATGGGTGTGGCCAAATCAGACACGCTTGAGAGACTTGTGTTTTATGATTTACCACAACTCATTAGAAATGGCAGGGCTGCACTAGAGTGGGTATGGCTTGCTTTAAGTAAATCCAATATTTATAACCCTACAAATTTACAAACAGATGAATTAGAGGATGAGCATTTCCAGTATAAGAGGATTTGCTTGTGGGCCTCTCTTCCAGGATATGTAGAATGTGACTTCATTTGAAAAAATGATTTACCCCTGAGTTTTCAGAAATACATCTGGGGCAAACATGAACACACACACACACACACACACACACACACACACACACTGTACTCGGAGTATGGAGTCAATGTTACTGTAGTCTTCATAAAGGCAACTGGAATGGATGTTGTAGCTTACGATGACTATCCCTGTCACTTATTTATCCCTTACTGAAAAGAGCTCCCTTGCAACCAACCAGAATCATTCACTGTTGGGAGAGGTGATCTGCTTTGGCCTCTGAGCATCCCTGCACTTGCTACTGGATATGCCTAGAGAGCAAAGTTCAATTTTTCCCTACTTGGTACAAGTCTTATGGCTATGTTTTTTTTGTCTTGTTGCCCCATTCATAATTCAAATCAGGCACAGAGTTTGGATTGAGGTACGTACAGGGCACTTACTTTGCCTCCTCTTTCTCTACAGTCAGTGCAAGATCACAGCCTGTGTTAAGTTCAAAGAGGCAATGGCTATGTTTTCTGTAGCAGACTTGAGGGATGAGGTAAAGCCTCTCTTGGATCAAGACCAGCTTTGCTTATTGCCCATGACAAAACAAACAGCACGTTCTTTAAGCTCAGTGCTCCTCGTCGGCACTGCAAACCAATGTTGTCTACAGCATCCGTCCAGGTCCTCAAGACCAATCCCATGGAATGAGGACACATATACTGATAACCTAGATTCTTTTTGGGGGCCACAGGTAAAGAAACCCTTTATTCATGACCCATGAATTTCATCTCTCTTGTGAGCCTCATGAAAATATTAACTGACGAACTTATTGGTTGATACTCGGGGTGTTATAATCAAATCCCAGATTCCGGCACATTTCAATTTGATGTTTGGTGGATTTGAGGTTACACTTTCAATTTGGTGGATCTAGATGTGTGGATTTGGGGTTACATTGGCAATTTACTTGATAAAAAAGTGTGTCAGTCTGGGCAGACTAGAGGAACAAATTTCAAAGACATGCATATAGATATAAGGAAAGGGTTTATATACAAAAGAAATGTGACACTAAGAAGGCATCCCAATCCAGTCTAGTACAAAGTCATAAGTCTGATATTAACCCATATGCCCGAATCAGTCTATAAAGTCTCCTTCCAATTCACGAAGTCACAGGTCAGTGGGTGCAGAATCCCGGTGCTGGCAGGGGTCTCCACAGGACTCCTTGCTTCCAGGGCTCAGGGTCTATCAACAGCAGAAGCAACTCATCGCTGGCAGAGGTCTCCATGTGGGCGCCCCAGCTTCAGAGGTCTGGCTCCATCAGGGCAAAGCCATGTGGTCTCTCCGCCGGCTCCTCCAGCTTCTCGGACACTGCCATCTTGTCTTTTCCATGACTCATCACCTCTGAGATTAAGTCACAACAACTGGGGAAGATAGCTTCTCATCTTCACAAGGGAAATATCGTGAAATTTCCCAGAAGTCTCAGGAGAAAGCCATGCCCACATAGAGGCCTCATAGGCTACTCAATGGCTATCTCCAGATTACCAGACTAGACTCCACCCCTACATTTCAATCATAAAATTAACATAAGCACATGACTGCCACAAAAAGACACCTCTTAATTTAGTTTCTAACTTTTTATTTGCTTAAACTTGACTACTGTATGTTAAAATAAACAGTAGTTATTTTAGGGTCATTGATAAACCGACTTCTCAGAAATGTGGTGTTGGCCAACCAAAAAACCAAACTCAGTCATCACTTCTGATTCATACTGACACGATAGAAATGCCCCTGTATGTTCCCAAGATTTCAAATCTTTATTAGAGTAGAAAACCTATATTTCTCCTTTGTCATTCTCAGCATAGTGAACACACAATTTTCAGATTCAAAATGGCCCATCCCGGTCCATTCCAGTGCACGCCTAGCATATTGATAGTTATGCATTCCATTTCAGTTTCATAACTTCCAATGTTCGTGGATCATACTTTGTGCATTCCAAGTTCCAGCTATTAATTGAGGTGTACAGTTGCTGCTTCTCCTGGGGAGATGTGTCTGCATGAACATCCTGAAGAGTTTGATATTGCAGGTTTCAGGTCATCTGAGTCATGAGGCGAACTCCTCTCTGAGAAGGAAGCTCTTCCTCTGTCACGTGGGCTCATCCTCCAGCACCATCTTTGACAATGTTCCACTGCTTCTAATGATATTTTCAGTAGCTGGCAATGTTCCAATGCTCTCAGAGGGCTTCCAGTAACAAAGTCCTCTGAGGTGAGCAGCCTATTCCTTCTTCCTCGTCTGTTCTTCATTGGGAAGCTGTGCGGACCCAACAGCTATGGGGTCACCCTGCTGGTGTGGGAAAGACCAGTGCTGTAACATGCAGTATCATAGTAGCACACAACCACCACAGCACGGCAGATGGACAGACAAGTGGTGGTGGTGTTGAATTGGGAGGGGCAAACATTAGTTCTCTCGAGCTGCCAGCATGATCTTCAAATACTACTCTTGACTACACATGGCTGGTGCTGTTGGGTCTGCTCTGACTCATATCGACACCCTGAATGACAGGAGGACACCTCACTACTTCTGTTTCATACAGCTGCTAACACCATTGATTTAGAACCCACTCGACTCCAATAAGGCTCGGGTTCATTGACAAAACTTCTTAAGATCCTATTTCCAGACAGGGTCAAGGTCACAGATAACAGCAGTTAGGATTCCAACATAGGTTTTTTTTTTTGGGGGGAGGTTTGAAGTGGGTGGGCATACAATTTTATCCACAATACCAATGGGGTTAAACCTTAAACAAATATTCTCTCTCTTGATCTTTGTGTTTGGGCGACCGTGCCACCTATGTTGCACCTTATAGGATATGGGCAATAGAGAAAGTGGCAAAAGAGAAAGAGTAGTAAATCCAGGAATCCAAAGCCATAATCCAGGCTCTTCACTCGCTATTCTATAAACCAATAAAAATAAAAGTCATTACCATTAAGGCTAGGCTGACTCAGAGAGAGCCGAAAGAAGCGGTAGAACTGCAGTGTGGCTTCCTCGATGGTAAATCTTCAGAGGAGTAGAAAGTCTCATCTTTTTCTTGGCTAGTGGGTTCGAACCTCTGGCCCCATGATTACACCACCTATGCCAGTGGGGCTCCCATTGCCTCTCAAAAGATGCCATCTGCATGGCTAACAGAGCTGGACCTGGGTCGAGGATAGAAAGACAGGCTGGTCGGGGCTGTTTCCATCAGCAAGGGGTGTGGGGCAGCAAGTCCCTAGCATCTTCTTCTTCTTCTTTTTTTTTTTTGGGGGGGGTGGGCAATCACGGCTCTCCGGTGGTGGGAGTAGGAGGTCCAGCCCCACTGCTGGAATTGAACCTCCGTCCCAGCGGGCTGCAGTCCCGCTCACAACCACTACGCCACCGGGGCTCAGCCCACCTGGCACCTTCTTCTGGGGCTACTCTAACCCCCAGACTTTGTGTGGAAGAATAGCCTATCAAGAAGGATCTTTTCCAGAGTTTGTTAAAACTACAGATACCCAGCCCTTGGGGGCAGGGGGAGGGCAGGGAACTTACAGTCCCTCAAAAGTCATTTCATTTGGGGCGGGACAGCGCCTGCACTTTCTGTCAGTGCCACCGTTCTTTAGAAGTGAAGACACACTCCCAGAGTTGACGTGCCCCTGCTTCTTGCTCATAATGATAGTCTCATTGGGTTGGTCTTTCTACACCGGAGGAAATGCCACTGGCGCTCAGCAGATTGCCAGCCGGCCGAGCTGCCCTGCCTTGGCTCCCTTGCCTCCGTCATAATCCGTGTGTGCTCATTTGCATCTTGAAATCCTGATCCTCCTCCTTCAAGGTATAGGCCAGCAACAGCAAGACACTTTATTGGCCTTCTGAATACCTCCTCCAGATAATCCAGAAAAATCCCTTGCTTTGGAGACCCCAATTTGCCTGATTACCTTTTTATTTTTTTCCGAGGGATGCTGGGGTCATTTGCTTGAGCTTTTAATTTGTTGCTGCTTTCATTTGGTTAATTCTATTAGGGGCTTACTCGGGACCTGAAAGTCACCGCCTCTTAACAACGGTTGTCATCTCAAAGGGAAAAATTGCAAGGGCTTGTTTCCTTCTGATGTCTCCATCAGCTGCAGCATCTGGGGGTTCACATCAAAAGCACCACTTTGCATCATTGTCCTCTGTCTGCTGAGCGTCTCTGATACCCAAGAAGCTGTGTCCCCTGATGAGGAAGGAAGGAGATCATAATAAACTCAGGGGATATGAGGAAGCCATCTCGGTCTCACTGAGTGGGTCTGGATGGAATTAAATCTAATGCCAGTGCTGAACAATTGGCTGGTGTGTGTGCCAGTGACTGCCAGCTGCCTCACAATACCCCGTGGGTCTTCTCCTTCAAGGACAGGGTGCTAAGTTGTTAAGGAGCTATGTTCCCCAACCTCAACGCACTATTTCCCAGCCTCCCTGCATGCCCACAAGCCTGTCTGTCCAGTGACATGTAAGTAAAAGTCGACTGGATATGGATGGAAATGTTTCCTTCCTTAATAGATGCATGATCCCATCTTCCTGCTGATCTGAAAACCTTCTTGCCTTGCATGGTGATGAGATGTCCAGGACTGGCACAGCCATAGTCTGACTGTGAAGAAGAGATGAAGAGAAGTTCAGAGACTGAGATGCTAATGCGACGATGCCTCAAAACCAAATGCGAGTACCCTGCCCCCTGAATGAACAGACTAGCCTGCTTCTTTGGAAAAGTCACAGGACTCAGTTCTGCAATCTGCAGACAATGGAGTTCGGCCACTGGAGTCCAGCTAACCCAAGCCAATCAGCCAGCGGGTCTCCTTCTTTCGTGAGGACTCTGCTTTTATTATTACTAGTTTTTTGTGTGGAAAAATACTTCTCTTATCATATAGTTTTCCGTTCTGTGCCACCAAACTCGATCCCTGGTGGGGATGCAGTGGGTTTCCAGGTTAGAGAGCTCTTGGAGTCAGATGGAAATGTGAGCCCCTGAGGGAGGGTGGGAGCCCAGCTGAGTTCAGAGCCCTGTGCTCCCTGGGAGCGTGTCAGATGGAGTCTCCGAAGCTTCCCCCATTCTTCTCATAGTCTCAGTTTCCCCTGTGGCTTTAGGGCTTTATTGGAGCTCGGGATAATGTGTCAGATGGAGTGCCTGGGTCTCTGTGCCCTTTTGGGGAATTGCATTTAATGAGCAATTGCTTTGTTCATTTCCTCACTAATTTTCCATTGCTTGAGCGAAGAAGGAAACTCTAGCTGAGACCGTGATGTCCCAGTACCTTTTAGGAGAGAACCGTGCACCCGAAGCACACCGGGGAGGGGAGCAGGATGCAACTCTGTGGGTTGAAAATGGCATTTTGTACACAAGCCATCATTCCATGTGAGGACAGGCACACTCACAAAAACCAGAGATGCGGCTGGGTTCGATCATCTCTGTTCCCAACACATCCTTTAAAAATTTGTTTCAGAATGTTCACGTAATTACTTTCCACTGCAGCTTGAAGTCTGGGACTCCACCGGGGCTCTGAAAAGAGTTCTGCCTGGGTGTGTGTGGGGGAGTCCGAGTGTTGGTGGGGAACTAGTTGTACTGCTGAATGCTTGACCTGGCTTTATGGGTGGGAGATGCTCCTGGAATCCCACCTGGCCTTGGGCAAGCCCCTTAGAATGGCAGGTGGTGTCCATGGGACCGGTGCAGAAAGACAGGTCTCCTCTGAGGAGAGCAGCAACCATCTCTCTGGATCCATTTGCAGCCCCTCTCTGGCCGGGCTCAGAGAGGTCTTCTTTACTTTTAAAAGCTCTGGCTCTTCTCTCAAACAGCTTGACACAAAAGTCTTTCGGATCCATTCGAGAAGTTCATGGAGCCAGAGGGGTTCCAGACACCTCTTGTTTCCCAGCTGCACAGCTGATCTCCTTGGAGGTGCATAAAGCCCCTTGGCCAGCGATGATGGGGACTGTAGGGTCTGGATGAGTGGAGCTGTGAGGTAGGAGTTTGTGTTATTGCCAGAAACTTGGAAAGCCACTTCACCATACCTCCTTTCTATTTATTTCTGACCCTTCTTCTGTAGCTGAGAGAGCACTTATGATACACTGGCTGGAGAAGGTGTTGAGGTATGAATCAATCCCTTATTCTCAAACTTTAGCTTATTCTCACAACCACTTAAATGTATGCAGTCATAAGGGACTATTTATTCCCAATTTTCAGATGGAGAAATGAGCTCAGAGAGGGAACGTGACTTGCTCACTAGTCTACTAGAACCCTAGGTACCTCAACAGCTGTGTTAGTCCAGGCAGACTAGAGGAACAAATTTCATAGACACACATATGGATATAAAGAAAAGGTTTATATACAAGAGGAACAGGACACTGAGCCCAGTCCAGTTCAAAGCCATAAGTCCGATATTAACCCATAGGCCCGAAATCAGTCTACAAAGTCTCCTTCCGACTCATGAAGTCACTGGTCAGTGGGTGCAGAATCCCGGCACTGGCAGGGGTCTCTACGTGGCTCCTCGCTTCCAGGGCTCAGGGTCCATCAACAGCAGAAGCAACTCATTGCTGGCAGGGGTCTCCATGTGGCCACCCCAGCTTCAGAGGTCTGGCTCCATCAGGGCAAAGTCGTGTGGTCTCTCCACCGGCTCTTCCAGCTTCTCGGACGCTGCCATCTTGTCTTGTCCATGATTAATCGTCTCTCAGACTAACTCCCAACAACTGGGGAAGATAGTTTCTCATTTTCATGAGGGAAATATCATGAGATTTCCCAGAAGTCTCAGGAGAAAGCCATGCCCACATAGAGGCCTCATAGGCTACTCAATGGCTATCTCCAGATTAATGGGCTAGACTCCACCCCCACATTTCAATCTTAAAATTAACATCAGCACATGACTGCCACAACATCTTTTCATGATTTGGCTTTTTGCGTCTTTGGCCAATGTGCTAGTTACATAAGCTGTTGTCAAATTAAGACTTAGGAGTGGAAGGGTAGAGTCTAGCCTGTCAGTCAGGTTGCCGCTTGAAGACCTCATTTGGAGGCCCTAAGGTGATCAGTAGCTCCCTGGAGGTGGGACACATGCTCACTCCTGTGAGGTATTGCTGATGAGGAGTCTGTGGGAGCTACACTGTTGCAGTCAGAGCCCTGGAGCTAGAGCAACCACATGGAGACCCACACCAGTGCTGAGATGCTTCCACCACCACTGGATCCACAAGACTTTCCACTCACTGGCCATGATCTTCCTGTATTCAGCATCACTCTATGTTTTATATGAGGCTGAAGAGAAATTTATAGATTGATGTCAGACATATGGACTAATATGGGACTTGTCGACTTGATCTGGACTGGACTGGATGTTATCTTAATATAAAATTACTCTTTTATATGAAGTTCTTTTTTTGTTTTATTTTGTATTTTTAAAAATCATTTTATTGGGAGCTCATGCAACTCTTATGACAATCAATACATCCATCCATTGTATGCAAGGCACATTTGCACATTTGTTGCCATCATCATTCCCAAAACATTCTCTTTCCACCTAAGTCCCTAGTATGAGCCCCCTCATATTTCCCCTCCCTCCCCACTCCCTCTCTCTCATGAACCCTTGATACTTTATAAATTATTTCTATTTTGTCATACTATACATTGTCCAATGTCTCCCTTCACCCATTTCCTTGTTGTCTATAGCCCAGGGAGGAAGTTATATGTAGATCCTTGTAATCGGTTCTCCCTTTCTACCCCACCATCCCTCCAACCTCCCAGTATCACCCCTCTTACCACTGGTCCTAAAGGGATTATTTGTCCTGGACTACTACTGGTTCCTATCTGTACTAGTGTTCATCTCCTGGTCTAGCTGGATTTGTAAGGTAGAATTGGGGTCATGATAGGAGGGTAGGGGTAAGCATTTAAGAACTAGAGGAAAGTTGCATATTTCATTGTTACTATAAAGTAACTTGATTGACTTGTCTCCTCCCCATGACCCTTCTGAAAGGGGATGTTGTTTCACCTACAATCTGTACTCCCCATTTATGATGATATAATTTTTAGTTCTTTGATGCCTGATACCTGATTCCTTTGACCCCTCGTGGTCACACAGGCTGGTGTGTTTCTTCCATGAGGGCTTTGTTGCTTCTGAGCTAGATGCCCACTTGTTTACTTTCAAACCTTTAAGACCCCAGACACTATATCTTTTGATAGCCGGGCACCATCAGCTCTCTTCACCACTTTTGCTTATGCACACATTTATCTTCAGCAATCATATCAGAAAGGTTGGCACACAGTGATATGATTTTCAGTTCTTTAATGCCTGATAAGTGATCCCTTTGACACCTCATGGTCACACAGCCTGGTGTGCTTCTTCCATGTGGGCTTTGTTGCTTCTCAGCTAGATGCCCACTTGTTTACTTTCAAACCTTTAAGACCCCAGACACTATATCTTTTGATAGCCGGGCACCATCAGATAAAGCTCTTTCTTATACACATATGAATGCCTATAAACTTATTTCTCTAAGCAACCCTGAGTAACACAGCCAACATCTGTCTGTACCAAAGACTGCTCTTCTTTGGCTAGGCCCATCTGGCCTGTCCCCAGCCCTACCCCCTTCTTCCTCATTCCACAAGTCTTTTTAGTATCTGCTTTCATGAGATAAGCCAGAGGGGTTACTAAGAGTGTGGAGTATGCAGACCACACCAGGCAATACTGTCAGAGGAGATAACCCTCAAATCTTAGTCTATACAATTTTTATGAGATTACTCAACAGAAATTTATTTATTTATTTTTGATAAAAATAGGCCTATAGTTAGTTACAACAGTTTCTTTTTTTTTTTGTTGTAAATTCAGCTTACTTTTAAGGCTAAAATGCAATGCTAATCAGTGTTTTATTCTCATCCAATGATAAAGATGCTTTGTGTCACGTGGTTTCAGTTACACAGACTACAAACACTCACATCCTCATTTTTGTTCCTCCTGGTGTTTTCAGAGTCACCCATGTTGCCAAACTTCAGAGTCTGAAGTTTTGGCTACAACATTGCGATAATCATGTGAATCCACATCAGTTATTATTAGTAATTCGAGGGAAAGACAGAGTGAAAAAAGACACATGTCCAGGTACTAAGAATGTTTTAGTGAATGACATCAAAACCCTATGTAGGAAGGTTTTACAAAACAATTTGTTGTTAATCATCATAATCTAAGAATATATATTTAAGAAATTTAAAGCTATATGAGTATTGATCACATAGTATTCCATGATTAAAACTGGTGATGAATATTGCTAAGGACTCTGATGACCTGGCAGAAGAAGAGGGAGTGACCACTCTGGGATATCACACTGTTGACACCAACCCTAGAGATGCCACTGAGGTCAGACAGGCATGTCCTAGAAAAGAAGAGGATCTCTGATGGTGGCTTCTACAACCAGGGTCTGGCCTGGACCTCATCCCAAGTCCAGAGACCGTGGCCCCAGAGAAATCACTGGGGAATGATTTGCATCCTTTGTGTTTTCTTGCCTGTTCTAGGAAAAATGGATTCACTTTTTTGAGCAGTCTCCTCCTACCATCAATATAAACCCAGGACCAAAAAGCTATCATGGAAAAAAAGACCCAGCTCATGCCAGGTTAGAAAACTGCTGGACTTTGTGCATCTTCTAATCTAATTGCATTACTGGTGCAAACCACCTTCATTTCTCACCTCCTAATTGATTTTCCTGCTTCTGCCCCTACAATCCATTCTTCACTCAGTAGCCACCCAGATCCTTCCGAATTGTGAGTCAGATCATGTTCTTTCCCTGCTGAAAGCCTAATGGTTTCTCAAGTTCCTCAGAGAAATACCGAAGTCCCTCTTGTGACTTCAAATGATCGCAGACAGGAGACGGCATCCTTGGTTCTGTCAAAGTCCTGATGATGAATATGTTGGTTTTTGTGAGCCATTAGTGTCTGTGGCAATTTCTCTATTCTGCCACTGTAGCTTGTTAACAGCTGTAGATGTGATGTAAGCAAATGGAGGCTGGGTTCCAATAAAACGTTACAAAACCAGGTGCCCGGTTGGGTGTAGCCCATGGATGTGGTGTAGTCTGCAGATGTCTGCTCTAGGCGATTTGGCCCCTGGTCCCTCTTGGCCTGATGCTTTTTCTGTCGTTCTCCATAGTCTCTCCGCTTCCACCCCACTGATCTCTGCAAGCATGCCAGGCCTCTGCTTGACACTGCGCATGGGCTGTTCTTTTTGCCTGGAATCGTCTTTTCACACCTGCGAGGGCAGTTGTGCTCTGTCTGTAGGTCATTCGTTATCACTTGCAATCCCCTTGGTGGCAGTGAGTTTGGGTTGTTGTGGATCTACAAGGCTCCCCTTCTTATCTCCTCAGGGTTTTAATTTTATTTTTTCATCAAGGCCGACATGCCCGCCCTGATCACCCCATCTGAAGCAGCAAGCGTGGTCATTTCCCTAGAATCCCCATCCCTTTGACTCTGCTCTCTCTCACCGGTTCCCTAGCTCTTGGGGACGTAGTTACTCATTGGAGGAATGAATGACTCCTTCAGCAAATATTACCCTGGGCTTCTTTTGTGCCAAGTCATCATCTAGAACACATGATTGTGCTCCTGGAGAGCCTGTTCACGGACCAAGTGAAAAAGAGGCTATCGGCTGGTTTAAAATCAGGAAAGGTGGGCATCCAGGTAGTAGTTTTTCACTGTACTTGCTCAGTCTGTCTGCTGAGCACCGACCCCCCAAAAGCTAACCAACGTGAAGAAGGTTGTGGCGTCAATGTGGGAGGATGGCCCTTTGACAACCTGATACAGTCCGGTTTTGCTAAATGTGAAGAGGGCTTGAGACACTTACTGATGGAGAGCAAAGACTACAGCCTTCCATCCAGATCGCACCTCAGCGCAAAGAAGACAAAATCCTCACAACTGAATCGATAGACCACATCAAGTTGCCAGGGATTTTCTTTTACTTGGACCCACGGTTAAGAGATCAAGTGACTTATTGCTGTATGCAGAGCTGCTGCAAGAGACGTCTTCCGCATGTCAAAAAGTACACGTCATTTGGAGGACTAAGGAGGGCCTGATCCAAGCCCCAGTGATGTCCATCACCTCACCCGCATGTGAAAGTGGAACAATGGATCAGGAAGACTGAAGAGGATGCCTCTGAATTATGCTTTTGAGGATGAATCTTGAAAATACGATGGACCGGCTGAAGAAGGAACCCACTGTGTGGGAAGACGTATCACTGGAACCATGTGGGAAGTCTCTGTGCCCCATTCTTTGGACGCATTCTTAGAAAGGACCAGTCCCTGGAGAAGGGCACACTGCTTGGGAAAACAAAGGGTCAGCGGTAAAGGGGAAGGCCCTCCATGAGACGGCGTGACTCAGTAGCTGCAATAATGGGCTCAAAGAAATTAATGAGGAGGGCACCGGGCCAGGCAGCGTTTCCTTCTGTTGTGCATGGGGCTGAGTCAGAACGCAGTTGTCTGCACTTAACAGCAGTGGCGTAGGGGCTGGGATTCCACAAAGCACAAAATGAACAAAAGCCTTTGCTGGTAAACCAACAGGGTGACAAAAGTCACAAAGTATCACATGTCAGGTGGAGATATATCCTAGGGAGATCATTAGGCTGGACGAGGGCATGAAGGCAGTATTTGGCCTCTGTGTGGCACCTTTGTAAGATTTGCCAAGTCCCAGCAAAGGAGATGGTACCTCTTGTGGCTCTTCAGAGTCAGCAGAGGCAGAGATGGCGTGGCTGACAAAATCCTAGCGCCAACAGGGGGCGCCGCAGACTGGGGAGAACTAGTGAGTAGAGTCCTGTGATCCTGGCTGGAGCAGCCAAGCTTTTGAGCTGGATGGGGAGGGAGAGGAAGGTTGCACTGCAGCGAAGGAAGTTGTGGGGTGTAACAGGATCTGAACACAACTGCCTGTCCCACAAGTGTTTTTCGTGGCGCGCTGCCGAAACGAGGAGGCATGGTGGAACAATGCACTTCTAAGTCAGATGCTTCATCCATCAGCCAGGCATGTATTACTGTGCTGCACCGGAGCCCTTGTTGTGTCTTAGTGCTCGATTGTACAGCACAGAATCTGGGTCGGGCTCTCTCTCAGCGTGGACTTGTGGCAGGAATGGGCTTAGCTCTAATGGCTTTACGCGCAAATGCATTTATTTGTGCCCCAGCAGAGTGACTCACCCTGGTTGGCATGTAGGTTGAAGGGGTTCTCCTCGCTCAGGGGATGGAAGATGTGGATGAAAGCTTAGAGGCCACCCTTTTGTGGTCCCACCCACTCATCGGAACCTGGAGGCTACCTGTCGTAGGCAAGCCACTTGCTCAAGCGAACCAGGTCAGTGGCCTTGGGACCCACAGCCAGGCTCCTGATTCTGGACAAATCCTCACCTGCAGCCTCTTAGGATAGCCTTCCCACACCTGCAGCAGATGCCATGAGCTGTGTCATGTCCCCCTCCCCTCCTGCTCCCCATCATCTGACTCTGAAATGGAAAACCAACTGGAAGAAGCTATGCCTCATTTACGTGAGCAAAGATGACAAGCCCGTTAAAAAAGCAACAGCAGACTTTCATAGTTCATGGATCCCCTGGGACTCCAAGTCCTCCAGCTCCCAGATGAAAGGAAAACCCCCAAACTAGGGCCTCATTGCTGCCCAATGCAGCCAGCTGGTTCCCAGCACCCTGCCTTCTCCCCATGGAGAGGGCTGTGTCAGAAAGCTGGAGAGCATTAGCACTTGAAGGCTTGCATTCTGGCTTTTAGGCTTGATTTACATAGATCTGCATACTGTATTCGTTGGACACTGCTTTCTGTTTCATCTCACCTGCACCAAAGATCTCCCTTCCTCAGGCACACTGGGGATGTGGGTTTCCCAAGCCCCGCTGGATGAGAAGAACGCTCTCCTGGGCTGAAGTTGGATCTGAAGTAACATCTGGAAGTTCCACATGTTGGGGGAAGCTCTGGGGCAGAGAGGGGCTGATGAAGTGACTGGTGTGTTGAAGTCTCGTGGCCCCCAGGTCTCCGAAGGTTACTTTGTACAGTTTTTATTGCCCAAATCCAGGACTGACACTATGTGTAAATGCGCAGCGGGTAGAAGCCCATGTGACCAGACTGACTCTCTGAGTTGCGTACCTTGAGAGATTGTGAAGGACTGATTGGTGAGTTCCAGGACCTAGGTGAGTTCCAGGAGGAATGTAAATTAAAACCATTGCTGCCTAACCATTGTAGCTATTATTATTAGGTGCTATTGAATCGGTTCTGACCCATAGTGACCCTATCTCTGCACAACAGAATGAAACATTGCATGGTCCATTGCATCCTCACAATTGTTCCCATGCCTGAGCCCATCGATGCAACCACCGGCTCAATCCATCTCCTTGAGGGCGTGCCTCTTTCTGCAGCTCTGTTCCAAGCACCGTGTCCTTCTCCAGGGACTGATCTCTCCTGATGACATGAAGTCTTGTCAACCTTGCCTCTTAGGAGCATTCTGACCTGACTTCTCCCAATATGGAGTGGTCTGTCCTTTTAGCAGTCCCTGGTACTTTCAATGTTCTTCTCCAGCACTATAATTCAAATGCAGCCATTCTTTTTTGTCTTCCTTAGTCAACGTCAACGTTCACAGGCATATGAGGCAACGGAGAATGTCATGACTGGGGTCAGGCGCACTTTAGTTTTCAAAGCAACCGCCTTGCTCTTCAATGCTCTAAAGAAATGTTGTGCCGCAGATCGACCTAAGGCGATACGTCTTTCCATCCCTTGAGTGTTGCTTCCAGGAGCATTGACTGTGGACCCAAGCAAGATCTGTCCGTGACCATTTCAACCTTTGCTCCATTTCTCGTGATGTTACCTATGGGTCCAGTTGTCGGGATTCTGGTCTTCCCTACACTGAGCTGTAATCCATACTGAAGGCTGCAACCCTTGGTCTTTATCAGCAATTTCTTCAAGTCTTCCTCACTTTTAGCAAGCAAGGTTGTGTTATCTGTTTAATCACCACTATGGTTAAATTTAACTGGACTGATAATCCCAAGGGTTGGCAAGGATGGGGGTTAAGTAGAACTCCCATCCAAAGCTGGTGAGAGCGCAGATTGCTACAATCACTTCAGAAAATCACTTAACAGAATCTTCTAGAGCTGTGGTCCTCAACCTCCCTAATGCTGAGACCCATGAATACAGTTCCTCCTATTGTGGAGACTCCCAACCATAAGATTATTTTTGTCACTACTTCACAACCGCAATTTTGCTACTGTTATGAATTGGGTGACCCCTGTGAAAGGGTTGTCTGATCCCTTAAAGGGGTTGCAACCCACAGGTTGAGAACCCCTGTTCTAGAGGTATGCATATGACTCTCCCACGACTCAGCCATTCCACTCCAGGGTCTTTCACCAAGGGAAGTGAGTACACAAAAAGACAAGTCCAAGAATATCGATCACACCTTCATTTATAATAGTAAAACATCGGACATGAGCCAGATGGAAAGAGGGATTGGGCTATATGGTGGAATAGTCAGAACACCACAAAGGAATGGGCTGTCTCTACATGGAGCAGCATGGAGGATGTCACAGGTATCATGTACAGCAAAAGAAGCCAGACACCAACTCTGTCTGGTGCAACTCTGTCTCGATCACGCCACATGTGTGACGTTTGAGAACAGGTAACAATGGTCTATGGTGGTAGAAGGTGTCATCATGCCGTTCTCTGGGAAGGCAGGGGGGCCTTGGAAATGGGAGCCTTCTGAATGATAGGAGAGTTTGGGGCCCATGACAGTCTGTTGGAAGCATTTGTTGTGCTAGGAGACTGACTAGGTGTCAGTGGAACTTCAGAAGGAGAAAGATCTAGGGATCCACTTTGAAAACACAGCCAGTGAAAAACCTTAGAGAGCACAAGGATCTCATGTCCAACTGATTATGGGGATGCCATAGGACCAGGCAGTGTTCTTTCCACTCTGTTGTGCATGGCGTCGTCTTGATGTGGAAGAAGGCTGTCAGCTAACAGCAACAGCAGTGGCCCTGAGGATTTCTCTGCACTCAACTGCAGGCTAGCTTCAGATCTTCTCCAGGCCAGCAATGGCAGATACTTCCCATATGGACCAATCCAACCTCCTCTACCTCCGTCCTATCTGTGCTAGGCGTGAATAATTGATCGCAACACATTGCTGATAAACATGGATAGAAAAGCACTCCAAGGAAACAGAAGAGAGAACACATGTGCTTAAGTCTTTGGAGAAGGACATTCTCGGGCAGCACTTCCTTCCACAGAGAAGGCAACGTTAGGCTGGCCATGGTGCCACATCAGTGTGAAAGAGAAAACGAGACGAATGCTTTAGGCCTGATTTTCTAAAAGTAGATCCTGAGAGGATGCCTTTCCTGCAGAACAGCTGTAAAGGAGGTTCTCCTCGGTCAGGGAAGGCAGGAAGGCAAGCAAGCAAAGGCATAGCCTCAGACAAAGGCTTCCTTTAAATTAGCAAGACCCAATAGTTTTGTCCAAGGGGGCAGGACCTGCTTGCATTGACACTGGTCAGCATTTGGTCAGTGGCTCCTGGAGAGGGACTTCCCAAGCACTCAGAATGGTGGGCACAGGTCAAGGGTTTCGGTGGCCTTTGAAGAAGACTCTCAAGTGTGGATGGCGCACACTCAAACTGGAGGCTCAGACAATAGTAACACACAAAACCCCTCTACTATTAAAGGTAGCCCAAAAAAGGCCAACCAGAGAGAAAGGCTTGGTGCCTAACTAGCAGTCCTGGAGAAGAGAGGACAAAGAGGAAGCTGCCCCAAGCTCCTCCTCATTTATTTATTTTTTACATCATTTTATTGGGGGCCCATACAACTCTTAGCACAATCCACACATCCATCCATCCATCCATCCATCCATCCATCCATGGTGTCAGGCACATTTGTACATTTATTACCATCATCATTTTCAAAGCATTTTCTTTCTGCTTAAGCCCTTGGTATCAGCTCACTTCTCCCCTTCCCCACCCTTTCTCCCCCCTAAACCCTTAATAATTCATAAATTGTTATTATTTTGCATTGTCTTACACTTTACCCACTTTTCTGTCCCCCTGGAAGTGGATTGTATGTAGATATAGTGATCCCCCCTTTCTCCCTCCACTTTCTCCTTTTCCTCCTGGTATCACTTACTCTGATTATTGGTCCTGTGGGGTTTATCTACTTTGGATTCCCTGTGTTTCCAGCTCTTATGTGTACCCCTGTATATGCTCTAGTCTAGCCAGATTTGTAAGGTAGATTTGGGTTCATGATAGTGGGGGAAGGAAGCATTAAAGAACTAGAGGAAAGTCATCTGTTTCAATAGTACTATAATACACCCTGACTAGCTTGTCTCTTCCTTGTTATTCATATTCAGCGGAAACCCCACTTGTGGTGATTAGGTGCCAATGAGTTGGTTCCGACCCATAGCCACCCGAGACACAACCGAACCTCACATTGCCTGGTCCTGCACCACCCTCACCATTGCTCCAATGCTGGAGGCCCTTGTGGCAGCCACGGTGTCAACCCATCTCACTGCTCTGCTACTCAAACGAGCACGATGTCCTTCTGCAGGGGCCGGTCTCTCTGGATACATGTTCTACTGTTTATCCCTCATGAATGGGGCTGCCTCTGGATGCTGCCATGGTGGTTGTCAGCTGCCCTGGGGTGGATTCTGATTCTTGAGGGCTCCACCCTGGCCCAGAAGCACAGTGTCATGGAACTTTCCAGGCTATACTCTCGTGGAAGGAGATTATGGGGGTGGTTGGCCAGGACACCTGGAGGCGGTTCCCCCCACGACCTTCAGGACATAACCCTCTATACCACCCACGGGCCTCTGATGTCACCAGAATGAGGGCATAAAGGGCCCTGCCCCAGAATGAGTGCCCACTCCTGATCCTTAGGCCAGAGCCCCTGGAATCTGTTTGCCCAGTACTGCCCAGCTTCAGAGCGCTTTCCCACACAACTTTATTTTCACACCCGATGGCCGGGGACTTTGATTTCTCTCTGCCTCATAGGACACAAAGGGCCGACGTGCTGTCCTGTGCATCTCTTTGTGCCGCAGCCTGTTAGTGCTTTTGTCTCGCACTGAGCAAGGAGGGAGCCTCCCCAACGCTGAGTGAGGGAGGGTTCGGAATGTGTGCTAATTCCCCACCGTTAAGTGGTTCTCTGCTTACTGGAAATAATGGGATGATTTTTTTTTACCCTATTGTACTAAAAATCAGGTCTCTGGAGACCTTGCCCCACACGTCAGCTCAGCCACCTGCTAGCTGTTAAAATTCTCTCACCTCTCTGGGCCTCAGTTTCCTCATTTGTAGTGTGAAGGGGTTGGCCGAGAGCACAGCTCCAGGCCTTGCTCTAAAAGCCTGTGCACACATGGCCTCGGGTTATGGGAATCAGGCTTCTTTGTTCGTTAGGAACAAAGAACGGGGCATATTTTATAGGTTGTTACTCTACTCCGGCTCTCTCATACCTTAATTTTTAGGTAACGTGTTTCTTTAAGAGGAGGGAGCTGGCTGGTGTAAGGGGACCTGTTTTTCCCCTTTCTTTTTGTCTTTCTTTTCAACATTAAAGCCCCTGTCTTCAGGGAAGAAGAGGCTGTTGGATGTGTTTTGAATGTTTCAAATCAAAGCCTGCCATGGGATGGAGAACCATAGGTTTCAATAAGCACCTTCTTTCAGTAATTTGAAGAATTTCACTTATGGGGATAATGAAATCTTCAGAAACCCTAGGAGACATACCAGGAGAGGGAGAGAGGGAGAGAGAGAGAGAGAGAGAGAGAGAGAGAGAGAGAAAGGATTCATCAGTGGAATTTTCCCAGATATGCTCACTCCCTTCTCCAACTGTCCATAAGGAGTAGTTCTGCAGATTAATCCTGGACTATCAAGTTGGATCATTTGGGAGACTGAGAACCTGTCGGTCCCTGCCACCCTTGGGCTCCCTGCACAAGCATCCCAGCCAACTATGGACCACAGCAGCTCCTCTAGCAAGTGCTTCCACCGAAAGCCTCCACCCCTGAGCAAATGCCTGTTCTTTTTGCCGCTTATCAGCTCACTCTACTCAAAGCAGAGCAGGAAGTGGACTGTCTCTGTGACAACACGTGGAAACCTCTTTTAGACATGAAAGTCCCACCATGGGGCTTGAGGACTTCCTCAACAAATCAAACCCCCAAACACAAGTCCCACACCCAACATCCGCTGACCCTCACGCCTGCTAACTTCAGGTGTGTCATATTAGAACCATGCACCTGAAGGTTCTCCGTGGCTGATCATCCAGGCCTTTCTTCTGAAGTGCATCCTGGTGGGCTCCAACCGCAAACCTTTCCATTAGCAGATCAGCGTATCCATTGTTTCCACCATCCAGGGACACACCGTCCCCTCCCTCCCTGGCTCCCCACTACCCTCTGCCCACCTCCCCCCCCCAACCCCCGCCAGCAGGTGATGTTAAATACCCTGGAATTTATGTGCAGGTTCTGACATATAGAGAATGCCTACCTAGCTGGGGGAGAGATGGATAAAGCTGGCATCTTTCTTTTTGTAGCCTTTTTTTGGGGGTGCCTGTTGATATCTTGCCAAAACTCATTCCAAGCTATTTAAAGATGAAGAGAAGAAATGCCTTCGGAGAACTTGAGTTGATGCAATTTCAGGAAAAGACGCCTTTAGAAAAGACAATGTCAAATCCTAAAAGACCCGGTGGAAAGGACAAGTTGATGTTTAATTAAAAGCAGTGGGCACGGGTGGATTCTGCACATTTCCAAGGATCAGGTTACCTGGAAAGAAAGAAGAATTGCGGGACGGGTCTAATGTAAACAAAGAGTGGAGTTCAAATGAGGACTTTAAGAAATTAAAATCAAAAGGGACGCTTCAAAAAGAGTGTCCATCTTGGGTATTAACCTCCAACATGGAAATGAAAACAATTTTGAAAAGCTTAAAGAAAGAAAGGCAACCCACATTTGGGCGTGCTTCAGATCTCGTGGCCTCCAGCTTTCTGCGGGAAGCTACAGTTTCCTTTCTGCTGCTGGCAACATTGACGAGCATTTTTTTCTCCTCTCTGTGCTTCTAGGGTTTCGACCCCCTCTCCCAGGGCATGTTGCCTCGAAAGACAAGGGGACCTTTTGCAGCTCATGGATGTGATAAAGAGTGGACGGCATCCCCTCCAAGTATCTGTTGGAATCATACCCCTAACCCTGGCTGTCATCCTGTTTATACCTATCCTTTTTGGATATGCTAACGGAGCCAGAGCTACCTTGTGCCTTAAGACCGTTGAGGTAATAGATGCAGATTAGACCCAGAGAGAAGCAAATGGAGGTGGAGGAAAGATGTACCTTGTAGAGATCATGCTGGAACTGAGGAGTCCCAGATGAGGAAAGCCAGGAAAGTGTATTCCCCCAGAGTGGTCAGAGAGCTTTCCTCCCAAATGAGTGCCCTGAGTTTTGACTTCTAGCCTCCAATGAAAACAGAGATTTCATGAAAGTTCTGTTACAGAGTCTACACAGAATAATAGTTATAAACCAAGAGTCTTGTTTCTGTTTATATCTCACTCTGTGACTTGGGGAAAATTATTTTCTGTCATTCTGACTTCCCTAATTCTCTCTATAAGAAGGGACCCTTGGCTTAACGTACTCAACAAAGACAATGTTCTTACACCCTACTTTGTTGAACTGGCCATCTAAGGGGCAATTATTGTTCTCTCCCTCTCTAGAGTGAGGGGGAGGGGCAAGAGGGATGAAACTTGAAACACACGTGCAAATAATTAGTCCAAGGAGCTAATGAACATACAACCATGAGACTGGAAGCACTAGATGATGCCCAGCTGCTGCCACCAACTGCTTGGAAAGGGCGTCCCCTTAGCATACTTTGAATAGAGTGGGAGAAGAAGGTGGAACAAAATCTCAGGTTATAAAAGAGAACAGGTTCACTGACCAGATAGAGACTGGCAGCACCTCGAAGACCATGGCCCTGAATTACCCTTCAGGTGTGAAATGGAACTCATCCCATGGCTTAATTTCCAGGTGGAGGTCTATAAGGGGAATAATGAGGTATGCGCATTTTAGAACAATTGATCAACCATTTAAGATCAAAAGTTCCCAAAGACAAGATTCAGATGGACTGGGGGAGAAATAATCCCTTTCAGTGCTGTCCAAGAGAACTGAGGACAGTGGTGAATTAGACATTGTGTTTGCATCACTCAGTATGGTAGCCACTGCTTCCTTCCCCTATTTGCCCCTGCCCCGTGTCTGTCCAGCTCTTTGAAAAGTGACAGGTGTGAGGAAGGGACCCAACATTTCCATTTCATTTGATTTTAATTCATTGAGAGTTGCACTGAAGTAGGCATTCTTGTTGACGGTTGGTGTCTAGTCGATTGTGACTCATGGCAGAATTGTCCCATAGGGTTTTCAAGGTTGAACTCATTCAGAAGGCAAGCCACCAAACTCGTCTTCCAGGTGCTGTTGGCGGGATTCGAACCTCTAACCTCCGGACTAGTAATCAAGCACCTCCCACGTGTTGCTACTGACTTGCGTGTTAGACGCAGCCGTTCTGGGTCTAAGTGGAGGGAGGATGTTTTGAGGGTGATGATGGCAACAATGTACAAATGTGGGTGTGGGTCATGATGGGAGTGGTATGAGCCCCCAGTAAAATGATTCATTGAAAAAAAGGAAGGGGGAAAGAGGAGCTTATACCAAAGGCTCAAGTGGAAAATATTTGGAAATGAATATGGAAAGATGTGTACAAATAGGCTTGATACAGATGATGTATTGAATGTTATAAGAGCTGTAAGAGCCCCCAATAAAATCATTGAAAAGAAGAGACTTGGGAAAGTCCTCCATGTTTTATAAATCTCCCCCCACCCCGCCCCCCAAATAAAAAATAAAATAGTTGTGAAAAACCTTTCTAGCTATATACTTCTAGGATGCCAGACTCCGGGGCTGGGGTTTGAGTTGCCAATTGATCACCACAGTTTATCGGACTATAGGATTTGAGGCCTTGTCTGACCACCACAGAGGCTCCGTGGCAGAAAGGAGAGGTTTTCTCCTCCCATCAACAGTTACAGCCTCAGAAACTCATAGACTTTTCTATCTGGTTTGATAGGATCACTGCAAGTTGGCATCTACTCCATGGCAGAGTGTCTGACCAGGCACACTCCTCATTCGGAGAGAGACAAAGGCGAGTCAGGGAGAGTCCTTGTTCCGTAAAGGTTCCCAGTCTCGTGGGAGGGAATCACATACACTTCTAGAAATTGTAGGCTGGGAGCTCCGGGGACCAGGCCAGTGGAACCAGCTGTGCTCAGTATTCGTTACACATGGATCTTCAAGATTTGCTGAGCGAGGAGGCACCGTCAGGCAGTTTGTTATATCTGGGTCTGGCCCACTTTTCCTCCTTAACCTCAGAAGCTAAAATCAACCTGGATATTTGCCAACTGCTGAATCAAGGCTCGGTTATTTTTAGCTTTGTGAGCCTTGAAACCTAGTTAAGGCGAGCCTAGACCTCTAAGAACGGGGGTGAGGAATCCGTCCTTTCACTCAGCAGACAGATGGGTATGTACTGCATGCATTTGGGGTGTCAGTCATGCACCAGAAAGCCCGGGCCCTTCCCCTTGGGACGATGGGGTCCTAGTGAGTGATGAGACAGACCACCCATAGCGAAATGGAGAGGGTGGATTAGAGAGTGTTAGGAAGGAAAGAAGATGGTAGACCTAGTAACTATAATAATTAGATGGGGGGGAAAAGACCTCATTTTGGACAATCGAGACAAGGATGCTGATCTCTTGGTACTTGTCTCAACTGTTGATGTGAGGGCTCATGAGCTTGGAGTTAGTGTGGACCAACTGTCCAGCCCAGGAGGCATACCCGGCTTTGGCCAGAACCAGCTCACCTGAGTGATTCTGAATCGGAAGCATGTGTAAAGAGGTATTCAAAATGTCTTCTTCTTTTTTTCTCAATGATTTTATTGGGGGCTGTTACAGCTCTTAAAGCATCCAATACATCATTTGTATCAAGCATATTTGTATACATCTTGCTATATTCATTTCCAAGTATTGTCTACTTGAACAGTTGGTTCCCTCTTTCTCCCTCCTTTTAAAAAAATAAATCATTTTATTGGGGACTCATACAATTTCCATCATGATCCATCCATACATCAATTGTATGCAGACCACATTGCACACCTGGTGTCATCATCACTTTCAAAACATCCTCCCTCCACTTAGGCCCCTAGTACCAGCTCCCCATATTTCCCCTCCCTCCCCACTTCCCTTCCCCCATGAACCTGTAATAGTTTACAGATTGTTATTATTTTTTCATATTGTACACTTCCAATGTGTCCCTTCATCACTTCCCTTTTGTCCATACCCCAGAGAGGAGGTTATATGTAGATCCCTGAAATTGGTTCCCCTTTTCTACTCCATCAAAATGTCTTCTACCCAGCACTGAAGCTACAGCTCAAGGAGAAGGACATGTCTGACCAGAGCACATGGGAGCAAATGAAGGGGGAGGAAGAGAGAGTGGATCACATTGTGGTCCACTAAGCCTTGAGGATGATATCCGCGCCCCCCCGCCCCCCCACTTGGGGAAGCCTATTCACAGAGAAGACCCCATGGCAGGGCCCTCTGTGAGACACAACCTCCCTCACTGCCCGATAACCCTACAGGGGACAACACTGGAGACACAGAGTGGGAATTGTGCCCCATCTGACCTCACCACATCAAGGCAAAACATTAAGGTTGTGTAACAGAACAGCAAGGGGAGCAGATCAAAGATGTCCTGAGGAAGTACCAAAAATAGATTTTGGGACCAGGGCATGGCATCAGACTCCACCAGAAAACATTCCTAAAGGCCTAAAAAACAGTTCTTGAACTATGTACAAGCCTTTCTTTCTTTCTTTTTTTTCATTGGCTTTTGTTTTTGTTATTGCATTGTTTTCTTTTGTTGCTTTGTTTTGCTCTGTCTTGTTTTTATGCATGTTATTATTTCTGCAGGTCTATCTAGTTAGGATAGGCAGATAAACAATCTGGAAGAGAAAACAATAGGCTGATGGTTCTGGGAGGACATGGGAGGGTGTGTGTGGGGGGGAAAGGAAGTGGGTGTTAGCAGCCCCAGAGACAAGGGAACAAGTGATCTGAAATCGGTGGTGAGGAGGATGTAGGAGACCTGGTAGGGTTTAATCAAGGGTAGTCTAACCAAGCGGAATTACTGAAACCCAAATGAAAGCTGAGCATGATAGTGGGACAAAACAACAGTAAAAGGAAATAGAGGAAAGAACTTGGAGACAAAGAACATTTATAAAGGTCTATATAAAGGCATGTACATATGTCAATATATTTATATGTGAGGATGGGGAATTAGATCCATGTGCATATATTCATAGGTTTAGTATTAAGGAAGCTGATGGACATTGGACCTCCACTCAGTACTCTGTCAATGAAAGAATACTTTGAATGAAAGAATATTAAACTGGCATTCCATGATTTTTACCTTCCCAACACAGTTGCTGAAGACAAAGTGGGTGCATAAGCAAATGTGATGAAGAAAGCTGATAGAGTCTGTCTATCAAAATATAGAGTGTGTAGGGTCTTAAAGGCTTGAAGGTAAACAAGTGGCCATCTAGCTGAGAAGCAACAAAGCCCACACGGAAGTAGCACATCAGCCTATGTGATCATGAGGTGTTGAAGGGATAAGGTAACAGGCATCAAGGAACAAAAAAAATCAACTCATTGCGAATGAGGGAGGATACAGATTGGGACCCAAGATCCATTTGTAGGCAACTGGACAGCCCCTTACAGAAGGGTCACAGGGAAGAATGAACCAGTCAGGGTGCAGTGTTGTAATGATGAAGCATACAATTTTCCTCTAGTTCCTAAATTCTTCCTCCTCCCCCCACCCCCGCCCTGCCCCATACACTATCATGACCCCAATTCTACCTTACAAATCTGGCTAGACCAGAGGATGTACTCTGGTACAGATAAGAACTGGGAACACAGGGAATCCACGGCAGATGATCCCTTCAGGACCAGTGCTGAGAGTGGCAATACCAGGAGGTGGAGGAAGGATAGGGTAGAAAGGGGGAACCAATTACAAGGCTCTTCATATAACCTCCTCCCTGGGAGATGGACAACAGAAAAGTGGGTAAAGGATGACATCGCACAGCGTGAGATATGACAAAATAATAATAATTTATAAATTATCAAGGGTTCATGAAGGAGGAGGGAACAGGGGTGGGGTGGGGGGGGAATGAACTGATACCAAGGGCTCCAGTAGAAGGCAAATGCTTTGAGAATGATGCTGGCAACAAATGTAGGCGTGTGCTTGACACAATGGATGGATGTATGGATTGTGATGAGTTGGGCGAGCCCCCAGTAAAATGACCTTTTAAAAAAAGTCTTTTGTCAACTGTTTTTCTTGGAAATTGGTTGAGTGGGTGTTGAGAGTGTATGGATATCTGAGGGCACAGGAAGAGAGGGATTGTGGAACCCTGCAGCGTCGTCACACCATTTTGAGATTTTACTTTTCTTAAACTCAAACTGAACTTCGACGTTAAACTGCCCGTGTGAGTTTCTGAGGCAGTAAATCTTTGTGGGAGCAGAGAGCCTCATCTTTCTCCTTTGGAGCAGCCAGCGGGCTCAAATGGCTGACCTTGTGGGAAGCACCCCAGTGTGCAAGCTCCTTGCCATCGCGAGGACTCCTTGCTTGCCCTCAGGCAGGCTGAAAGGAAAGAAAGTCATGATGCGTGTGCAGTGTGATGAGCAGCAACTTGGGAGAACTCCTAGGATAGGATGAAGCAGCACTGACGGCATCAAGCATCCAAACTCTTGCTCACCGAACACCTGCAGTTCCCCAGAGTCCACTGCAACAAATTCATCTTGTGTCTCAGAGCAAATAACGTTGAGAATGTCCTCTGGGTCCAACCCTCGAATCACAGCACATTGGAGAGGCAAGCCTTAAACTCGTCGACTCCCCTAAATCCCAAACTCAACAGTTGAGGAAACTAAGCAAGGAGGAGACCCCCTACGAAGCTCTAGGGCATATGAAGTTGTTCTCCATAAGAGGCCAAGGGGGTGATGTGGAGTGTTCAAAACCACCAGCTGCTCTAGGAGAGAAAAGGGGGAGGGGGGTTGCTCTTCCTGGAAGGATTTGCAGTCTTACAACCCCACAGGGGCATTTCTACTGTCCTACAGTGTTGCGATGAGTCAGAATCCAACTGCATTCTTCTCATGAGGAGTGGATTCCAACTGCTCATTTTGTGGTGAGCATTCTACCACTTAACCCACGATACTACCAGGATTTCTCAGCACTGACTGGTGATAGGGATTGTCACTGTCATTGTATCTAAATGTGTGTGCTAAGTATTTTACTGTGTGGCGTCATTGACTTCTTGGTGCTTGCTGTCTTCCATTTGCTCCCCTCTTCTCCACTCTGCTCTGTGCCCCAAACACTGTCCTCTGTGGGGGGTGCGAAGGAGCTCCCTCACCTTCCAGGGTTTTTTGATCTCAGCTGTGTGATAATTACATGACTTCATATTCAAGGATAATAAGTGTAGCATAGAATCTAGCCTGTCAATCAGGTCAAAGCCTGGTGATGCCTCCTTGTGGGTGTGGCCTTCTCATGAGGATTCTGGGATCTCTATCTCTTACTACAGGGGTGGCCCCCATTCTCTCTCTTCCTCATTTTTCTGTTGAAGAGCCACATTCAGAGAACTGGAAGAGCCATGTGGACAACTATGCCAGTGCTGAGATGCTTCTACTATCACTGGATCCCCATGGTTTTCCCCCCACCGACCTGTGATCTTCCTGCACTGGGCATTGCTGCATGTGTTGTGTGGGTCTCAAGAGGAA
Organism: Nesogale talazaci; assembly: GCA_004026705.1. Lineage (NCBI taxonomy): Eukaryota > Metazoa > Chordata > Mammalia > Afrosoricida > Tenrecidae > Nesogale > Nesogale talazaci. The sequence continues at coordinate 57,488 of PVJH01002990.1, forward strand.
TTTGTGGACTAGTGTTGGACTTTTGGACTAATACTAGACTTGTGGACTTGATCTGGACTGGGCTGGGATGTTTTCTTTTCTTTTTTGTCTGTTTGTTTTTGTTTGTTTTGTTTTTTGGGGGGGCATCACTGCCCTCTGGTGGTGGGAGTAGGAGGCCCAGCCTTTGCTCTGTGGAGCCGGAATTGAACCTCCATCCCAGTGAGCCGCAGTCCCGTGCACAACCACTACACCACCGGGGCTCAGCCCAGGATGTTTTCTTAAGACACAATTACCCTTTCATATAAAGCTCCTTCCTATACATGTGTGAATGTCTCTGGGTTTGTTTCTCTAGTCAACAGGTCTACCACAAACTGCTGCTATACAGCCTTGGTAGGAGAAGCGGAGGGCGTGTAGAAAGTGAGGTCAAGGAGTTTATTTGTGGAGCTTCTTCCTGTGAGGTTGCTACCAGCTGGCTGCAGCATCCGAGCCGGAGCATTCCGCCCCCCTACCCCACCCCAAAAGGCCAGGTTGCCCCATTCTCACAGCTCCATTGCTTTGTGGCAAAGCTAGATTTGTTCCTGTTAGGAGAATGGCACTCCCTATGGCTAGCCTTGAACCCTGCACTCTCCCTCATGGTTTTACTACATCCTCCACACCCCTCTGTGCCTCATTCCCTTGTTTACATCCTTGGGGTTATCCCAGTTTGAGTGTTTCCTTCGGCAGTGTCACTGAGGCATGACACGATGAAATCATGGGATAGATACTGCTGGTATTGAATTGCCACCTTACACACTGCATGGGAGACCCAGCAAGGTTATGGTGTGTGCCCAAGGTCATCTGGCTAATAAGGTATCCCAGAGGATTTGGTGCCAGAGGCAGTGCCCTTGGAAAAGCAGGATGGAAGGACATCATCTCTTAAAGCTGCTGTGGTAGGGGGGTTGAGGAGGGAGGAGATGGTTCAGAGCTTGGCTTCCTTCAGAGAGCTTCTCTCCCTGTGCTGAGGTCTCCTTTAAGTCTGAGCTTTCTTATGATCTCAATTGAGTTGCTGAGTGGCACAAATGATTAAAACCCATAGGCTAAGCCAGAGGAACCTCAGAAGAAAGGCCTGGTGATCTCCTTCCCCAAAGTCAGTTATTTGTGACAGGCTGGCACAGTTCTGCTCTGCGGCATGTAGGGGTCTTAGATTTGGGATCAACTGCCTGGCAGTTCGTGGGGCTGCTGGGTCAGAGGCATCAATGCCTGGTAGGCAACCTCTAAGAGGTGACAGAATGGGGAAGTCCAGGGCCGAGTGGTCAACAGAGTGTATTTCTGTGAGTGAAAAAAAGAAAATCCAAACCTAAACAAGATAATCCCCTAATTAATCAACGGAGCAGAAAGTAGCTTGCTGGCGGTGACGGGAGCTGATGGCTTCCTCCTGAGGATTTCATTCTTCGCCTGTGTGGTGACGACTTTGTCAATAAGGTGTGCTGCCTGGAACCACACACAGAGTCATCTTCTGTCCGAGGACATTTGATTTCTGTCCCCTCCCCTTTGCAGAGCTGCACAGGCATAGGCTGGGAATGACAGAAGCCAGCCTTGTGCTTTGCTGACCTACTTCCCGCTGCCTCTCCAACCTCTTCTCTTGCACCATCCATTGTTGTCAGGACTTCAAGGTCAGGACTTTTCAGCGCTGACAGGGGCTTTTGCTGGACATGAATCCATGGTCCATCCATGGTCCTGTATACTTAATTTTTAGTGTTCTCTTTCTTGGGCTGAGCAAAAAGTATGGGGTGCTCCTCTGTTTAAGACAGATAACAAATGCTGTGGCTTTGAGCCTAAATTGGCCTCTTGATTTCCACTTCAGGTGCTTAAAAAGCAGGTTTTTCTACCACGATAGAGCACCTGGCCCAGACCAATCACAGACAGGGAAGGGTTGAGGCCGCCTCGGGGGACCCTGGGACTCCTCTCCTTTTGTGATGCAGACAAATGTATGCTCCACATAAACACAATGTCTCATTTTTCACTTTTATGAAAGAATCATATGAAACCAGCCCTCCACAGATAAAAAGCAACTGCTTTGTGTATCTATTACTGTACCTTTCATCTCAAAAGGCTTTGTGAGCAACTTCCAGCTGGAGCTGCATTCTTTTCTGGTTTGATAAAGATAAATGGTTTTCAGAGAAAGAGAGAGAGAGAGAGAGAGAGAGAGAGAGAGAGAGAGAGAGAGAGAGAGAGAGAAGGGGGATTTTGCTTGATTATTCTCTAAATAAAAACTTGGGGAAATGTGATTCTACCCCCCTACCCCCAGTACTTAAAGAAGAGCATCCCTCCCCAAGATGACCCCAAGTTTCTGTACTGCTCAGCACACTAATGCAGCTTGATCTCTAGAGAAACTTGGCATATGTGTGTGTATTTTATATATAGGTATATAAAATCTGAGCGTGTAGCATACAGAGGACATTCAACCTAATCATCCACAGATAGCAGATAGGCATAGGCCAGATGGTACAGTGGTTTACACCTTCACTGCTGGAGTTTTTAGAATCTCAGCTTTCCCTCTCATTAATAATTATGACTTTTGGCCAATTGCTGCCATTCTTTGGACTTCTGTTTTCTTAGTTGGGGTACAGAGATGATAGTCATCCCATCAGAGAGTGCTTGGAGAAGTGATTGGAATCAACACGGAAAGTCTTTAAAACAGCAACTGGTACATTGACTGTTTTCAAGAAGCATCAGCAATTATTATCCATAGTAAGAAGGCTGTTTGAAAGGAAGACAGCTAGTCAAGTGTGCACTCGAGTGCATGAGTATGTGTTTGTGTGTGTGCGTGCATGCATGCGTGCATGGATTTGTGTGTGTTGGAAGATGGGAAGCAAAGAGGGCTTCCCCAGAGGAAGGTGTCGGTATTCAAAAAAGGACCCTGGTGGTTGCAGTGGGTAAATGCTAGGCTGCTCACCCAGAGGTCATTTGTTGGAACCCTTAAACATCGTTGTGACAGGAAGGACTGGGTGATCTGTTTCTGTAACTTAGCTTTGAAACCCTATGGGTCACTCACTCTCTGCCATACAGGGTCTCTAACTTGGAACTCACTTGACAGCAAACAACAGCGACACCGTTTTTAAAAAAGGGCTGAGGGATGCAAGGTGATGGAAAGATTTGGGAATGGTTCATGGTGAAGGTTGAACACCATGAGAATAACCAATATCACTGAACTGTACATGTGAAGACTGTGGGAATGGACGATGTTTGCCACAATGAATACACACGCATACACACACACACAGACATTTAAGTGAGGTTCCAAGATTCTGAAGACCGATTCTCAGTTGGCCTTCAGCATAAGAAGTAAGACAAGAAGAGAATGACTGCCCCTTGTGGCACTCACTGTCCTTGCCTGGGCACTGCCATTCAGAGCTCGGAGCACAGTGGTCTTGTTGTTTTCAGTAGAGCGACAAGAGTTGACTTTGCAAGCTCCTGAGGCAGTGGGAAAAGAGCAGGGAAGCTGATTCCTGATCCTTGGGTGTTCCCGCTGACCTTCTGCCCTCTGCAAGCTCTCCTTTCCCTGTGCCTGGAGCCACTCACAATATGAAGCAAACAAACTGCAAGTACCTAGGACCCTATGGTCTAGAAGGTTCTGACTTTGTCATTTTTATCCCAAGGACCCATGACTACAGGAACGTAAATGGAATCATGCCTTTATGAATAATTTTATTGAAAACCATTTTGTTAATTTAGTTTATTTTCTTGATTACTATCTGCCACGAATTCAATGGTGTTTCCCCTCAAAATACTAGTCGCCTCGAATAAGGCATGATTCCCTGTGTTGTGTTGTCATCCTCCAACTCCCAATCTAAATTATCCTCCCTTTGTGATGTGTAGTCGATGTCAGCTTCTATGCCCTTGGTTATGGTTCCATTTAGAAATCAGCTGATCTTTCTCTTAATGAGGCATCATGAGGTAATGCCAGTACAGTTTGGTAGGCTTATATTAATGAAGTAGGATTGGGGACGGGGCTGCGTCTTTAGTCACCACCCTTTAACTTCCTATAAGAGATCAAAGGAGACAAGAGAAAGCAGAAGAAAGGGACTCCACAACCATCAAGAAAGAAGAGCCAGGAGTGAAGCATATCCTTTGGACCTGAAGTCCTTGTGCTGGGAACATGCTAGACCTGGTGAAGATCAATGCCAAAAACACACGGAGAGCTCCAGCGAATACATGGTATTTCTGTTGTAGTGGCACCAAATAGCTAAGATAATATCCCAAACAGCACAGTTCCTTATTATTTTATAAATTATTTTATTGGTGGCTCATACAACTCCCATCACGATCAATACATACATCAATTGTATGCAGACCACAGATGCACACTTGTTGTCATCATCACTCTCAAAACATCTTCCCTCCACTTAGGCCCCTGGTACCAGCTCCCCATATTTCCGCTCCCTCATGAACCCCTAATAATTTACAAATTGTAATTACTTTTTCATACCATACACTTTCCAATGTGTCCCTTCATTCACTTCCCTGTTGTCTGTACCCCAGAGAGGAGGTTATATGGAGATCCCTGAGATTGGTTCCCCACAGTTCCTTATTTAATATGAGCTGAAGGCTTCTCTGACTTGCATAGTTGCAAAAGTTGGCAAACAGGAAGCAGGTTGATAAAGCAGGAGTGCCACAGGCTGGTAGATCCAAAGGTAAATGAATCCAAAGTTGCCGTCTGCTGAGGGCTCCTGGGACCAGCAGACAACACAACAGGAGGGTGAGGAACCACATGCAGGTCTGACTCCAGCAGGCAGCAAAGAGGCTAGAGAGAACGGGACTCTACTTAGGATCTCTCTCCTATACAACCTACCTCACCCCCCCCTCCCTAAGGCGGTGTCCTGATTGATAGGTTGAGCTCCAATCCTTCACCCTGAAGTGTCAAGTTGACATAAACTCTATTACAGACTGAAAAGGGAAAATAGGAAGGGGTTTCAGAAAGTTCATGTAAAAATTCCAGTCTTTTAAAATTCTATTTTCCATGAATCTTTTGAAATCCCCTCATGGTTAGAAAGGAAGACAGTGTGTGTGTGTGTGTGTGTGTGTGTGTGTGTGTGTGTGTGTGAGAGAGAGAGAGAGAGAGAGAGAGAGAGAGAGAGAGAGAAGGTGACAGAGAGAGGAAGCAGAGAAATGGAGGAATACTACCATACTACCATCACAACAAAGACACAGAAGAATACAGAGGCGAAGGCATAGACTGAGAAACTGGGGGCTTGACGGAGACATGCAGGAAGAGAGAGAAACACCACACACTGAGACAAAGAGAGAGAGCCCAAGAGAGAAAATGTTCACATACATAGACACAAATAGATAATTATAAAATAGGACAGAGAACTCTCTCTCTCTCTCTCTCTGTCTCTCCCTCCCTCCCTCCCTCCCTCCACAACCAAGCAGCTTCCCATTGTTTAGGTATAATGGCTGCTACAATTCTGGATACAGCAGGATCAGATCACGACGGGAGTAAACACAGTGGGGTTGAACTCTCTTTGTGAGTAAAATTGGCCAGACTAAGACCAGGTATATAAGAAGTTACTGAATGTAATAGCAACATCCTTTAGTCTAGATGTTGGCAGAAGAAACCACAACCCGGGCTAGGTGACTTTCATGTGACCTCAGAGATTTTTTTCTGTCCTACAATGCATGCTGGGTCCAGGTCCTCCTCATTGCTTGACATGACCTTCCTTTCCCCTCTTTTGCTGGGGACTCTCACAGGGGACAGACAAGGCAGCGCTCTTCCTCTGGAGACAGCTTGCAGGCCTGCGAGGTGGGGCAGGGTGGGCAACGGACAATGGAATGTGGATGGAGCACAACCTGGAAGGAAATATCTGCAGCCGGGGCATGAGATATTGTGTGATTCCTACTGAGCAATATTTTATATGGCTGCTGCAAGATCCTGAAACCCTTATGGTTTCTTAAATCCCAGGGAAATGGGCCTGAAGACACAGTGAATGTAAACGAGATCTTTGAAATTCCCTTCGGTTAGTCTCTGGAAACTTCTTTCAGCAGAAGTGCCTTCTGATTGACAAAAGCTCAACTTTATATTCACAATCTCACCCTGTCAAGGTCTAGTCTGGAATCACCCTCAGAGAATATTGTGCAGGAACTTCTAAAAAGCCCCAATCCTCTCAATTTATGTATCTAATTTATTGTTTTTCTCTTTTGGAGCTTTCCTTTGTACATATCCAAATTCCAATTTTGAGCGCCTATCGCACACCACTAAGCCACGATGTTGGAAGGCATTTTTTAATTTAGAGCTTGAAATTCCCTTAGTTTACTTTCAAGTCCCTAGTCCTTTGGAAATTTATATAAAATCTCCCACCCCCTCCCAACCTCCTACTTTCTGCTCCCTTTGGAAGCAGTTAATTAATTTCATTTCTCAAAGATGCTTTGTTTCCTTAAGTAGTTCAGTCTGGCTAGTCTTCCACTGGGTATCGCTTTTCGAAAGCACTTTTGCAAACTCAGATATAGCTTATGGCGGGCTAGTTGTCTCAGTTTTATGGGACAATTGCTTGTGAGGTCAAGGTCACAGGCTCAGTCCCCTGTTTGCATAATTCAGTTATTCAACAATCAGTCTTGACCCCCGACCCACACCGTGCACTGAGAATAAAAAGGTCCACCTCAGAAAGACCCAAGTATAGAGGTGACTGGCTACCACTTATCTGCCCTGCATGCTATCCTGTGTGGCTCGGGTATTGTTATGATACTAAGAGCTATGTCACATGCCTTTCAAATACCAGTAGGCTTGCCCATAGAGGAGGAGATTCAGTGGACCTCCCAGACTTGTACAGATGAGGAAGAGAGACCTGGTGCGTTAGCTCCAAAGATTAACCAATGAGAATCCCTTGGATCCCTGAAGCATGTTGTCCAACATAATTTGTGAGGATGAGCCCCTAGATTGGGGTGGCACTCGAAACACACAGTGGTCACAAAAATGGACGTAAGGGTACCCGTGGCCGGGAAGATGACACAGGACAGGGTCCTGTTTCTTTGCTGACTTTGTGGCGACGGACGTCAATGAACCAATGTGATTGGAACTGGGTGGGGTCTTCAAAGGCACTGTGGGAGATTTTATAACAAATACAGAGACTGTGATTGCTGGTCAGCAGGGCCAAGCTAGTGCCACCAGATAGGAAGTAGAGCCATTGGGAGAATTCACTCATTAGTAAGGCTGACAGTTATCTAAATGGGAGAGAGCTAAGACTCAGGAGCCAGATAAACAACAGGTCTGAAGAGGCGAGGGTGGGTGTGCTAGTCTAGAGTAACACATTCATAAACACACATATTTATATAAGGGAGGGGTTTATAGCCAAGAGGCTTTGAACAGGGAGAGAACCTCCCAACCCATCCCAGTCCAAGCCCACAAATCTGATATTAGCCCATATGTCTGATACCCGTCTATAAAGTCTTCTTCAGAGTCAAGAAACACATATAACGATGTCAAATGCAGAATGAGCACAAGCCAGTGAGTAGAAAGTCTTTGGATCCAGTGGTGTGGTAATCATCTCATTGCTGGCAGGAGTTTCCATGTGGCTTCTCTAGGTCCAGGTTCCTGGCCGCTTCAGGGTAGGTCTATGTGGTTTCTCCTTAGGGATGTCTTGCAGGAAGTGAGTCTCTCAGGCAGTGAGTGTTGTCAGTGAAAAGTCTCCAAGGAAGTGAACCGAGAGAGATAATGTCTCTGTCTTCAGGAAGGAATGACCAGATTTCCCAGAATTCTCAAGGGAGAAAGTCAATCCCATGCAGAGTTCTCATTGGCTATCTCCAGACAGGCTAGACTCCATTTCTACACTCTTACTCCCCAAACCAGATTAGGTGACTGCCACAGTGGGACTAGGTGGGACTAGTGCGATTGCTCTGAGAAGTGTGGACATTGACAGTACATTTATGGACCTGAAGGTACACAGTGGGTAGGTGCTTCCTTCCGGACTAAAGGAATAGGATGTGAATAGGATCTGGTCACTCCCATCATCTCTCAGATCTTCAATGCCATAGGAGCCAAAAAAGTGAGAGAATGGAGGTAGATTCTGCACGGCCCTCATGGTCCCCTGCTTTTTGCTCACTCCCAGCTTGACACTTCTAAGTCCTCTGATGACAGACTTCCCGTAGGGTATGTTGTGACAGATATATGAGTAAAGCTAGGTCTTTCAAGAAAGGAGACCCACTGACCTAGTTCATTGAGAGGATGCCCACTGTATCTCAAGCCAAGCACAAGCAATCCCTGACTTTCCCAGGAAATTACCTTCATTAATTTTACCTGGACAGAGGCACTGTTTCCTTGGCAAAGCAGCCTGTGGAGGTGCCTGTTTTGCTGTTGCCTTGTAGGATGGGAATTCTGCTGAGCTGGGTGGATGCAAAGTATAAAAAACCATTCAGCTCCATGGAAAGTCCAGAAATGAGAAAGCTGACATTTGGACATAAGTCAAAAGGGGGAAGAGATGTCAGGGGTCCTAGATGAGAGATGAGGTGCTCTATCAATAGAATGGGGCAGATGGCAGTCATGTTTGCACTTTGGGAAATCCTGAATTTCCAAGGACAGACCAAATGGAATGGCCAAGATCTCCTGAAGAAGAAAAAGCAAAAAAGTGGGACAGAGGTATTCCAAAATTGCAGCTGAACCCAGCTTTCTCATCATCCAAGCCAATGTGCCAGGCAGGTGAAGGAGTTGTCTCAAAGATTCCAGCTAAGCTGATAACCTCAGTTGCCTGTCACCCTAGCCAATCTGATAGGAAGCAGAAGAGCCACCCAGCTGAGCCAACCTACTGCCCAGATTGTGTCAGAAGAAAGAATGGTGGTTGTTCTACTCCACTAAGATTTGAGTTGGTTTTTGGTGCAGGAATAGAGAATCCAAACAAGAGATGTATTCTTGAAGTCTGATCTATCAGGAGAGTCAGCAAATTGTGATCTGTGGGCCAAATCGGATGTCACATATTTTGGTAAATAGAGTTTATTTAAGATACAGTTATATCCATTTGTTTAAGTATTGCCTATGGCTGCTTTTGCACTATAATAGCAAAGTTGAGTTGCTTTAGAGGAGACTATGTTGTTTGCAAAGTCAAAAATCCCTCCTATCTACCCTTTATAGAAAATGTTTGCTGATTCATGCTCTATTACATAAATCTACAAAAAGGTGAAAATAAGCAAACTGACATTTTAAAATGGTATCTAAAACTCAAATAGTATCTAGGAAATGGCTTGTTTCAATATGAAAATGGTTGCTTCCCCTGGTTCCAAGGCATGGAGACAAAGTGAAGTTAATGTTTTTTGCTATTTCAGGTTCATTGGAAAAACATGTAGAGGAATCAGGAACTGTGAATCATACTCTTGTAGCCTCACCCTGCATAGGACCTCAGGGGAATCTGAATAAACTAAGAGTCATTATGAAGGGTAGAAAGAATAGTTAGAGCCAGATCTCAGGGAGACTAAATTCAGGAGACACTTTGAAAAGCAGCTTACTTGCTAAAGTTTATGGAATCTCTTCACGACTCTGCCATGATTAATTCATAACATAAATATTTGTTCAGTGCTATGTCAAGGGTCCCCAAAGCCACTTTCGGTTTGGTGACTTGCTGGGAGGACTCCCAGGGCTCAAAACAGTGTTGTGCTGATGGTTAAGATCGATTGCAGTGCAAAGACACAAAGCAAGTTCAGCAAAGAGAAAGCGCACATGTGGCAAAGTCTGGACCCAACCTGAGCATTCTCTGCAGTGGAAGTGGACAGGCCACGTTAATTCCTCAAGCACTCAGTGCTTGTCATAACGTACTCAAGAAGTGTAATCTACCAGGCCAGATGATATGAGATTTCATTGGTGATTGATCATGTAGGCACCTGCCTAGCATGCACGTGGTTTCAGACTTCCGGAAGGAAAGCAGATGCCCAGCATCTATTCCATCAGATACACAAATGCACTAGGCACAGGGAGCCACCCTTATCAGTTAGCACATGGTGCAAATGCTCCTGAAATCCCCAAATCTAGATCGCAAGAGGAAACCTTGCAAGCCAGCCGTTGGAAGAATTACAGCATAGGACGTGCTACCTCAACCCATTTCTGCACAAATATCTGCCTCAATTAGACACACTGGCATATCATGAAAATATTAGTATCAAAAATCAAAGAAGGAATATCACAAAACAGGTACATGTAGAAATACGTATTACAAATGTTGGAAAGTAGAATAAGAAAAACACATTAAGGCATTAAGCTGAAAACTAACCATATCAATAATTACATTAGATGTAACTAGCAGAGGAAAAATGCCCAGAAATGGATCCATATTTGCATGGACAATTGTTCTTTCATTCAGATATCAAGGTCATTCAATGAAGAAAGGAAAGTCTTTTCAACAGATGGTTCTGGTCCAACTGGACATGTGCTAGAAAAAAAAGAGCATGCCCCTTGTCACACAAACAAACAACTCAAAAACGTTCATAAACTTAGTTGTAGGCACCCAAACTATAAAACTTCTAGAGGAAAGCATGAATGAAAATGTTCCCTGCCTTGAGATAAACAAAGATTTTAGGCAGGGATACTGAAAATGAAAAACAAACGATAACACTGAGAGCTAGTCTCCATCAAAATCTAGAACTTCCCCCGTTGGAAAGACTCTTAAGAAAATGGCATGGTAAGCATTGTGTTGTAAACACAGCCCTCTTCCCATGAGTACTTCACACTGCCTGCTAGCAACGGGGTGATGCTTTCCAGAACTTTCCACTTCAAATTCCTGAAAGTGAGAGCTCGACTGGACTAGTGGATCATTATCCTTCTTGTTTGGGTGGAAAATTCGGGGTCCTAGGATGTCAGACAATGGATAGTTTCCCATTGTGTTGGGCACCCTCACTGGTTAATGAGATCACTCTGACAGAGAGTAGGGTTGTTGGGTGCTGCAAGCTGTCCTCTCACATACAATGTCTAGAGGATCTTCCTTAGAAGCTGCTCTCATCCTGGAAAACAGTCCCCCGATATTCAGTGTGGTAGACCCTGGGAATCACAACTAGTTGCTTTATCATTGTTGGGATCCTAAGAGTACCAGTCATTTCTTCCTATTCTAATTCAGAAAGAAAAATCTGTCCATTTCTTGGAAGACAATTCATGATGAATCAAAGCCAAGCATGGCAAAGCTTTTTCTTTTGGATAGACACTTGCCTTCTCAGCTTCTCTTGCAGCTTGAAGGGTCCAGGTGGACGAGTCCCATCTGTTGAGAGATGAATTGCTACCACAGGTTCTTCTCTTTCTTTCTTTCTTTCTTTCTTTCTTTCTTTCTTTCTTTCTTTCTTTCTTTCTTTCTTTCTTTCTTTCTTCTTTCTTTTCTTACCACTTAATGGAAAGTCATTTGGGCCTCTGATGAGAAAGTGAAGAGAATCCAGAAATGTACCCAGAACCCCTGACATTGTTCATCCACAGAACAGACACAGGACGTGCCTACCTGCAGATTTCCGATTAAGTCAGTGATTGATGTCTTTGGAATGTCAGCCCTAATTGGCTGAGTTTTCTGGTGCTTGTCACCAGCATCATGCTTCCTTGATTCCATCTGGCAGGTGCAAGGCGACTAAGTGGTACGTGTATCCTGATAGGCTCAGGACAGTTCTGGTTCATGATGGTTGGCTTGGTGTTAAGATTATTGGTTGCCCTCACTTTCGCTTTCCTAAATTATGGTTTGGAAATGAAACCATTTGTCATCCTAAGTATGTGACTGAATCTAGCTGAGGACAGGTGAGACTATTTTTTCCCCACTTGACAAGGGTTGATTCAAGGAATGAAAATATAAACCCTTACCTTCTTATTTATACCAAATGGACCTCCAGGTAAAGCTGCCTCAATGCTGGCTGTGTCATTTCACACTTACTTTAGTGTGATCCATTCGAAGGTATCCTATTAGGAAGAACAAAGCTTTACCAAAAAAAGAAAAGAAATCACAAGAAAGAATGAGAGGGAGTAGTATGAGGTTAAGGAAGACCCCAGGAGGAAGCAGATGCATATGAACTGAGTTTTTAACTGTGAGAAAGAGTTGTAAACCCTCACTTCCTTCACCCTCTTCCTAATGTTGCTGTTAGCATCTGTAGAGTCAGTTGGTCCCTGAATTAAGGCCACCCCATGCACCATGGGATTGAATTGTTGGGATATACCTGGTTCGCACCGGCTGACTTTGGAAAGTAGATTACCAGGTCTTTTCTTCCTAGTCCATCTTAGTCTGGATGCTCCACTGAAAGCAGTTCAGAATCCTGGCAACCTGGCAACATGCATGCTACCACTGTGGTAGTTCATGAGGTATTCTGTTTGGGAGTCAAATCTGGGTCAGCTGTTTAGAAGGTGAGACTTCTATCATTGAATCACCATGCACCCCCCCCCACCCCCGCAGATTAGAGCTACAAAAGCAGTGAATTTTCCCTATAACTTACAACCTTGAAATACCAGGGAATAGTTCTGTGACAGGCTGCATTCTGTTGCATCTCCACGAGACACTTGACATTACTACACCTCCGATGAACTTAGCTATGAAAGTTGTTTTGGCCAATGGAAGGTGAGTGGATGGGACATGAATATAGGTTTTTAAAATGTTTGCAGTTTTTAGCTAAACTCCTTGAACCCTTGCTGTCGGTCATAAGAAGAACATAGTCAGGTAGCTGATTTTGCCTCACCCTCAGAGCGAGTAACACAGAGAATAGAACTAAACCTGACTTGTGGTCCTGATGATAAGATAGTCTGAATCCAGCCTGTGCACAGTCATGAGACCCATGGAGGAAAAAAAAAGTCCCACTCCCAACCCATTAGTGCCCTATCTGCTGTTAGTGGCCACGGACAAATTTGGAGTTCTTCCACAGTTCCTTTGTAGCTAATCACTAACGAACATCAGACCCAAGAAGCCTAGACAGAAAAGGGATTTTCTCTACATTGGGATGGTACAAACCATATAGCACTTGGTGAAAATTAGACAAAAGGTGTCCCCTTATCAGGTTGTTTTGTTTCCCATGTGCCAGAAGACTAATGAGTGTGTCATATAATGAATAGGCAACAACAAGACACAAGATTACTAACATCAGATACCACTGGACAAGATCAATGCAGCTATGTGATTCTCTATGCGAATGTCACCCACTCAGATGTGCACAGCATTCCCAACCATAATCTCCAACTCTCTGCTGTGAGAGAACTCAGCAAGTTGGATTCTCCTGAATTTACCCTCATTGTGTGAGTGGCAGACATAAACATGATTGCCACCAGGATTTTGGCTTACCGACTGCTACAGCTTTCCAATATCAGGAGTACTAAACTAGTATTCATTTCTCATCATATTTCTTTGTGGACTGACCCTAATCACCATCCTTGCAGATGTGGCAAAACAGTTTATACAGAAAGGAAGGAGAGAAAATTCCATTGAAAATGCAGACTTGAACAATCAACCTTCTAGCTGAGAAGCAACAAAGCCCACATTTATCAGAGGAAGGCCGGCCTCTGATACATACATCACAGGTTCAATAGGTGCAGTTGTACAGTGATAATTATTATTTATTATAGTAAAGTTATAGAGAGCATGAGACAGAGAGAAATCATAAGAGTCAGACACATTTCGTGGTAGCATGCTCACCTCCACCATTTGGGCCGTCCATTGGAGAGCCAGTGGGTGGGGGAAAGGATTACATGAGGGAAAGGGGCAGAGAGCTTCGAGCTTCCTGATGGTGGGAGAGAGCAGGGGTGCTGGGGGCAGGCTTACTGTGTACCTTTTAGTGCCATGAAGGACCCTAATTACAGGTAAGGACACTCATCACAGGAAGGGCGTGAGCTAGGGGCGTAAACATAGCTCCAAGGGGAGGGACTAGTATACATGTGACAAGAAGGGTGGACCCTAGATTCAATATGGCTTCCTAACCCTGATCGCCCTTGTGTGGACATGCCCTCTTTGTCTCCTACAAGCAAGTACTCTATTGGTATGCTTATCAGAAGGGAGTGGACCCTATGTAGAGTGGGATAGGCTATACTGATTGTTATGGATAGCCAATAACCCTAAGGAAGAATAGCTCCTGACCTACTTTGGTTGGCCTCTAGGTGCATAGTCATATTCTGAGTGTAGCAAGCAGCTTAAGTTTGGTATATATTTGAGGAAATAACCTGGGAGAAGTCTTTCTGATTCCCACACACATGGAAGAAGCACACCAACCTGTGTGATTGTGAGGTGTCGATGGCATCAGGTATCAGGCATCAAGACCAGAACAAAATATCATATCAATGTGAATGAGGGGGGGCATGGAATGGAGACATAAAGCCCATTTGTAAACAACTGGATATCCCCTTATAGAAGAGTGGTGGGGAGGAGACGAGCCAGTCAGGGTGCAATATAACATCGGTGAAACATACAACTTTCCTCTAGCTCTTTAATGCTTCCTCCACCCCCCACGCCCCGACTCCCACCACCTGCGCCACTATCATCACCTTAGTTTTACCTTACAAATCGGACTATTCCAGAGCATGTTCACTGGTAAAGAGAAGAGCTTGAAACAGGAAATCCAGGACAGATAAACCCCTCAGGAACAGTAATAAGAGTAGTAATACCAGGAGGGGAAGGGGAAGGTGGGGCAGCAGGGGGTGAGGAGAACAGATAGGGAGCCAATCATAATGATCTACATATAACCCCCTGGGACAGACCTCAGAAAAGTAGGTAAAGGGAGACAGTGGTCGGTGTAAGACATGAGAATTTAAAAAAAGATAAATTACCAAGGGTTCACAAGGGAAATGAGTTGATAACAAGGGCTCAAGTAGAAAGAAAATATTTTGAAAATGATGATGGCAACATTTATAGAAATGTGCTTGACACAATGGATTTATGTATGGGTTGTGATAAGAGCTGTAAGAGCCCCCAATAAAATGATTTTTAAAAACGCAGATTTTTAAAAACACCATGATCATGTAAAATATCTCGGGAATAGAAATATGCCTTGGTCCTTGGCTCTGCATGAGAAAGAATTCAAGCCAAAGTCTAGATTGTGATCCGAACAATCCGAAATTTTGTGAAGGTTAAAGAGTTTTCAGGTTTACATCGGGACCCAGGTGATCCCTCGCCCCTGTCTGCCAGCTAAGAAAACTGCTTGAGAGAGATGCGGTTGGCTCCAAGCACTAGGCTGGTGTTCTACATTTTAGGGCAACCACTTAGTAAGAGCTTGTCAGAGCCCCCAAACTTGGCATTTTCAATTCTCCCGCAGGGGGAGGTGTGGTTTTTCGACCCGGTCGACCCCATTGGCTGAATTTAATTCACTTGGCTTAGGTGAGCCAATCCAGCTGTAGCATTGCTGGCTGGAAACCTGGATCTTTGAGCGTGCACAGTGTGCCATTTCTTTGCTGAGCCATAGCTTTATTTTAAGCAATGCATAACGGACCCCCTTTTCCCTACACTAGCTACCTATCAATCACTCTCACTGGTCCTTCAATCTGGGCAAATTTAAGAACAGAACCTCTATGATTTGTTCTTTTTCTCCTTTTCTCCCCCCTCCCTCTCTGAGGTAAGGAGGGCTTGTAGAACTGCATTGACGGGAAAGTCAGATTGAATGGCGTGTGATGGGATGGGTTTAGTTCAAGTGAGTTACCTGAATCCGTTCTGGCTGAAGTGCATAACCTCAGAAACAGCTTCTGCCATCGAAACTTAAGTCTGTGCATCCTTAAACCCTGATGACCACACAGTATGGGGGAAAAACCCTTGGTTTGATAGTAAAAAAGATGTGCTTTGAATTCTGGCCCTGCAATTTACTACTGACCTGAGTCGCAGCCTTCTTATTTTACAAGTGGCTAAAGTAATTTTCTTCCTTCAGAGGATTCCTAGGAGGAGGCACTAAGTTGAAGTTTGAGAGGAATCTGGAAGAGTGTGTCACATTTGTTGTTAGGGTCCTTTCCATTGCTCTTCAGGCCTGAGGGGCAAAGCTGCAAAATGAAAAAAAAGCAGGTACTCCGGGTGTCTCCGCATCTCCTTTTCTTTCCTTTCGTTTCTCATCCCACTGTCTCCGTCTCCTACGCTCTTGCCCTCATCGTATGAGCGCCTCTCCTTGATTCTGACTCATGCTGATCTATGTGCAACAGAACAAAAGACTTCCTGGTTCTGTGCCTCCTCCCAATTGTTCATACGCTTCAGCCCTTTGTTGCAGCCACTGTGTCAATCCAACTTATCAAGGCCCCTAAAATTTACCAAGCATGATGCTCTTCTCCAGGGACTGGTCTCTTTTGACAACATGCTCAAAGCACTCGAAGCAGTCTTGCCATCCTTGTCTCTAAGGAGCATTTTGGTTGTACTTCTTCTAAGACAAATTTGTCCTTGGGGCAGTCCACAGTACGGTCAGGAGTCTTCGCCACCACCACAATCCAAATGCATCGATTCTTCATCAGTCGTCCGTATTCAAGGTCCTATTGGTGCTTGTTTTCACTAGTATTCTTTACTCAATCTCTAGGTTCCAATATCCATGGCAATAGCTACACCGAACTCACAAATGAGATCCACGATGAAAAGAATTTAATAAGTTGTAACGTCAGTGAAAAACCCTCCAGGTTGGCTTGTTTATCAAGACATATTAAAAAGTTCTTTCAGGTCTGCTATTAGATGGCCAAAGGGACTTACCTCTCACCTGTCTCTGTCTGGAGGCATTCATCCTGACCCAGATCCCTGAATTAAGTATTCAGAGGCCCCCCCCCACTCCATTGGGTCGGAAAACTCAACTTTCCTAAGATGTGCACAGCAGCGCTCCACTCCACAAACCAACCTCTTCCTGCACAAAGAGCACTGGGCTTTGCTTGCTCCATGGGTTGAGAAGCTCATCCCTCTTTCATGCTCTGGTTCTGCTGCTACTTCTCTGATGTCATAGCTGCCTTCGAGATTCAAGATGTTCACTGTGCAGGCATCTTGGGTCCAGAGGACATGCTCCATTCCTAGGTCTTCCTAGTAATGAGATCCCTGCTCCTGCTTCTCAAAGGGCTCAAGATAGCATTACATGGAATCCTGTTCACAATTACAGATGAATCATACAAATATCTTCTTCCACCTCTTTATCAGACTCATTCAGGATATGAACATTTGGTTGGAAGGAGAGACTTTGGCTAGAAGAGCCACATAAAATAATTTATTGCCCTCTATAACTTTCATATGAATATGGGGTAATTAAACATACCATGGCCTGGGTCAGGCTCAACCTTTCAACACTTTAAAGACATCTTGTGCAGCAGATTTATCCAATGCAATGCTGTGTTGGTCCATGTAGACTAGAGAAACAAATTCATAGACACGCATATGGATATAAGGGAAGGTTTAGATATAAGAGGAATGGGACATTGAGAAAGCATCCCAATCCAGTCCAGTTCAAAGTCATAAGTCTGATATTAGCCCATATGCCAGATCCCCGTCTTTAAAGTCTCTTTGCAACTCATGAAATCACAGGACAGTGGGTGCAGAGTCCTGATGCCGGCAGGGGCCTTTCCATGGCTCCTCGCTTTCAGGGCTCAGGGTCCATCAACAGCATCCAGTGGTGGTAGAAGTAACTCAGTGCTGGCAGGAGTCTCTATGTGGCTTCTCCAGCTTTAGAGGTCTGGTTCCATCAGGGTAAGGTCATGTGGCTTCTCCTCCAGCTCCTCCAGCTCCTTTGACACTGCCATCTTGTCTTGTCTGTAGTTCGTTGTCTCAGAGACTAACTCCTAACAACTGGGGAGATGGCTTCTCATCTTCATGAGGGAAATACCGCGAGATTTCCCAGAAGTCTCAGAAGAAAGCCATGCCCACACAGTTTAACAGACTAGACTCCACCCCTACATCTCAATCATGAAATTAACATAAGCACATGACCACCACAAATACATTCTTCCATCTCTTGATTGCTGCTTCTGTGGGCATTACTTGTGGATCTAAGCAAGATGAAATCTTGGACAACTTTAATCTTTTATGTTTATTTTGATATTGTCTACTGGTCCAGTTGTGAGGATTTTTATTTGCTTTACATTAAGGTATAATCCATACGGAAGCCTGCAATCCTTGGTCTTCATCAGCAAGCGTCTCAAATCTTTCTCACGTTCAGCAAGCAAGGCTGTGTCATCTGAACATGGCACATTGTTATAAGTCTTCCTCCAGTCCTGATGCCACATTCTTCATCATGCAATTCAGATTCTCTGATGATTCGCTCAGCATCCAGATTGAGCAAGTAGCGAGAGACTACAACCCTTGACATCTTTCCTGATTTTAAACCATGAAGTTTGCTCTTGTTCTGTTCACCCAACCGTCTCTTGATCTATGTACAAGTCCTGTGTGAGCAGGATGAAGTGTTCTGGAGTTCCCATTCTCCTTAAGGGCTTCACTAGTTTGTTATGATCCACAGAGTCAAATGCTTTGGCATATTTAATAAAACACAAAGAAGTATCTTTCTGTTCTTCTGAGTTTTCATCCAAGGTTCATCTGACATCAGCAGTCATATCCCTTCTGAATCTGACCTAACGTTCTGAGAGTTCTCTCTTGACTTACAGATGCCACTGTTGTTGAATGAACTTCAGCAAAATTTTACTTGCATATGACATAAATGATATTGTTTTATAACTTTCACATTCTGTTGGTTTGCCTTTCTTTGGAATAGGTACAAATACGGGTCCCTTATAATCAGTTAGCCCAGTAGATGTCTTCCAAATGTCCTGGCATAGATGTGTGAGTGCTTCTAGTGCTTCATCAGCTGGTTGAAACATTTTCATGGGTATTCCATCAATTCCTGAAAGCTAGTTTTTGGCTAACGGTTTCAGAGTAGCGTGGACTTCTTCCCTCAGTACCCGTGCTCCTTGCTCCTATGCTAACTCTTGAAATAGTCGAATGGTGACTAATTCTTTTGGGTACAATAATTCTGTGTTCATTCTATCTTCTTTTGTTTTACTTTTTTAAAATTTCTTTTTCTTTTGTCTATTTAAAAAAATCTTTTGTTCTCTGGTCTTTTTCTCCCCTCCCTCCGTCACTCACCAACTCTTGATAATTTATGAATTATTATAATTTTTTCATATCTTACACTATCTGATGTCCCTCTTCACCCACTTTTCTGTTGTCCATCCCCAAGGGAGGGGGTTCTATGTAAATCATTGGGATCAGTTCTTCCTTCCTCCCCCACCTTCTTTTTCTTTTCCTGGTAGCTCTACTTTTACTATTGGTCCTGAGGGATTTATCTGTTCTAGATTCCTTGTGTTTCCAGCCCTGATCTGTACCAGTGTACATCCTCTGGTCTAGTCAGATTTGGAAGGTAGAATTGGGATCATGATAGTGGGGGGAAGGGGAAAGGGGGTATTAAAGAACTAGAGGAAAGTTGTATGTTTCATAGGATCTATACTACACGCTGACCGGCTCATCTCCCTGCAATCCTTCTGGAAGAGCATGTCCATTTGCTTACAGAAGGGCTTTGGGTCTCCACTCTTCACCCTGCCCCCTCATTTACAAGCATATGATTTTTTTTCTTCTTTGATGCATGATACATGATCCTATCTATGCCTTGTGATCGCACAGACTGATGTGCTTCTTCCATGTGAGCTTTGTCGCTTCTGAGCTAGAATGACCACTCGTTTAGCTTCAAGCCTTTAAGACCCCAGACACTATATCTTTCGATAGCCAGGGTCCATAAACTTTTTTCACCACATTTTCTTATGCACCTGCTTCGTCTTCAGCAATCATGTCAGGAAGGTGAGCATCAGTTTAATAGAACAAAATGTTCTTGCATTGAGGGAGTACTTCAGTAGAGGTCCTATGTCCATCTGCTACCTTAATATTAAATGTATAAATATATGTACATAGATCTACTTCCCTATCATTATATGTCGATCTATTTACATATGTACATGTCTGTATTCAGATCTCTATAAATGCCATTTGCCTCCTAGTTCCTTCTTGTATTTCTGTTAGCTTTCTTGTTGTCTCACTATCATGTTCAGCCTTCATTTGGGTCTCAGTGATTCCTCTTGGTTACATTGCCCTTGATCAAGCCTTGCCAGGCCTCCTATACCCTCCTCATTATCCACTTTGGATCAATTGTTCCCTTGTTGCTGAGTTTGTTAACACCTACTTCTTTTTCCTTGCCTCCTTTCCCATATCCCTCCAGAACCATTGGTCCAATTGTTTTCTCCTTCAGATTGTTTATCCCACCTATCTTGTCTAGATAGACCTACAGAAAAACACAGCAAAAAAGTCAGCAAAACAAACCAAAGACAAAAAAGAGAAAAGCTTGTAAATAGGTCAAGGTTTGTTTTTTGATAATGTTTCAATTCTATCCACAAGGATCACCATGGCTAATTTCCTCAGAAGTAGATATCGTGTTCCTTCTTCATAGCCTGTATTCTCTGCTGAAGCTGCTAGTGTTTGAAATACTGACCTCATAGCTTCCCACATCACAGCAAAACAACAGCCAGAGCAGTATGACAGATAGACAGTGGGTGGCATGAGTAAACACGTTTGTTTCTATACAATTATAGAAGCTCAAAAAAATTATAGAAGCTCTTTTTCCTTCTTTGTTCTTTGGAGAACCAGTTTGAGGAATTTCTCTCCAAGCCCTAAGGACTAGCCTTTGCCCTAGTTTTCTAGCCCAGAGGGTTTATTACTTTTCTCTACGTTGACGGACAACTCTTGGCTAAGGTATAAGCAATTTGATGCTTTGAGACCTCTTGTCTAGTTCTGGTTTGCAGATTGTTTTGTGATTGGCCTATTTTATGCACCTTGTAGGGATTGGCCAAGATATTCATTCAAATGAAATGGTGAAAGATCACCATGCAAATCTGTGGCCGACTGAGAAGAGTTGGTCAGTCTGTGGCCCTGACCGGAGGGTTGTGCCTTGAAATTGAGCTGAATGCAGGAGCTTGCATTATATGTCCAACCAGCCCCACAGAGCTTTGCCCATGGAATGAGAAGGAAGCCAGAAGGAAGGAGAAAGGAGACAGGGCACAAGATGCAAGAAAAGAGCAGCAGCAGAGAGGTGAGGAAACAGCAGGGGTGGAGGATTGGAACACTGAGGATAGTGAAAGAGCAAGGAAAGGCCCTGTGGTCGAGCTGGCCATGATGGCTGCAGCCTTTGACTGGGAAAACAACATAGAGAACTGAGCAAAACTGCCTCACAGAACATCTGTCCTGAGATGGCCCACGGGAGATTTGTCCTCAGGGATGCGAGAATAGTTCTGTCTCAAAGGGTTGGAGAGGAGTCCTGAGTTGAGACATGGCCGGCAGAGAGAGAGGGGCCTGATGGTTTGTATGGCTGAGAGAGCTGTAAGGGAAGGATGTTTTCGCCACTTCAGGAGAGACTTCCAGACTTCGCTACGTGCTTCCTGGTTCTGGCTCCCAAGGAGTAGCCTCTTAGTCCTGGTTCTGAGTTTTATCCTGCTGCTCCCTTAACACTTACCTGGTACCTACGGTCTGTGAGCTTTATGTGACCGCTGCAGTGAGTTATTGAACCCAGCGAAGAGGTAGAAGAGGCTGTGGTTGGTGTCATGACTGGTAAATGGTTGGGGAGTGGAGCTAGGTTTGGTTTCCACCTCATCACCATTGGCTTTGTGCTGCTGGTAGTTCTAGTCTCTCCTCTGGCAGCTAGGAGAGTCTGATGCCACACCAGACCAGTTTCTTGACTATCATAGCATTTTGCAAAGGTTTTGAGTGCCTCTGACCCTTTCCAGGGGATCCATGTGGCCAACACTATTTTCATCATGATTCAGAATGTTTCTTTCCTTTCTCATTGTGTTGATGTTTACTTTCATGAAGCCAAGATGATGTTGGGAAAGACTGCTGGCCCCTTAGCACAAATCAGGGCCATGGTGTCCAGCTGTTCTCACTGTTAGTGCATCCTGCACTGCCACCCATTTGCAAGATCAATTACTATTATTATTTTTGAATATCATCATATTGGGTCCTCTTACAGCTCTTACAACATGCCATACATCCGTTGCATCAAGCATATTTGTACATAGGTTGCCATCATCATTTTTACAATTGAGATCATTCCCTCCAATGTGTCCTTGATGAAGCATCAAAAAGTCCTTGACGAGACCATGCATGTCTTAGGTATGAACTTTTTAGGGATGCTATCACAAAGGATCACAAGTTGTTACTGCTGGTGTTAGGTGTTGTCATGTTGGTGCTGACCCACAGTGACCTGAAAGAACCAAACACTGCCCAGCCTGCACCATCCTCACCTTTGTTCCCATCATTGCAACCACTGTGTCAGTTCATCAACCTGAGGGTCTTCCTCTTTTTCTTTTCTTTTTGCCACCTTTCTACTTTCCTAAGTCTGAGGTCCTTCGTTAGGAATTGGTGTCCCCTGATGACATGTCCCAAATAGGACGCTAAGTAAGGAAGGCTGAAGAAGAGTCGATGCACTTGGATTGAGGCACTGGTGACGAATACTGAAAGTACCACGGGCTGCCCAAAGAATGAACAAATCTGTCTTGGAAGAAGTATGACCAGAGTGGTCTTCAGAGGAAAGCATAGGGAGACTTGGTCTTCCATGTTTTTTAAAATCACCAATTGGGTGTCTTACATGCCAATAACAGCAATAAAAGTACATTGTTCACACTCCTGGAGTCTAGGAGCCTGAAATAAAGATGTCAGCAGGGTCACATGCACCAAGGCTCCAGCTCAGGGGTTCTCAACCTTCCTCATGCCGAGACCCTTTCATCCAGTGCCTCGTGCAGTGGCGACCTCCACCCACAAAATCGTTTTTGTTGCTACTTCATCACTATAATTTTGCTTCTGCTATGAATCATATCTAACTATCTGATATGCAGCATGTATTTTCATTGTTACAAATTGAACATAATGAAGGCACAGTGATTAATCACAGGAGGAACATGTAATTACATACTGTGAAATATTTTTTTCTAATTATAAATAAATGAAATTTTGTCTTGGAGCATGGTGTAGCATGGGTAACAATCTTACTATAACAACAGTAAATGACTTTGCTATATTTCGTGACAGTATGAGTAAAAAAAACCAACGTCAGTGTGAAGGTTGAGATAGCCTCTTTCTCACCAGATCAGAAATTCTTGGTGCAGTCTTTGTAAGAGCACAACATCCCACAACATCCGATTAAATATAATTCATGAAGTGTCGTTTACCTCCGATAATGCTGCTTTCAACCCAGTAGCTGCTTTTTAACAGAGTAGCTGCTCTCTATGCATAAGTGACTGGTCCGCATAAGTACATTATGGCGCCAACCCTGTCACATAGATCTGCACTTGTAAGGGGCATGTGTAGTGGGGTTGGTATGATGACGTCATCACGCCGAGCATGCCTACGTGGGTGTATCTACATGTGGGCGAACCTGTTTGGAGATGATAGAGGAGTCTGGGTTCCTTGAGAATCTAGGCAAACCCCTTCCTGGACTCTTCTTAGCTTTAGGTGGTTCTTGGCATTTCTTGGTCGATAGCCCTATCACTCCAATCTCTTCCTCCATCTTCACAGTTCTGTGTCTTTGTCTCTGTCTCTTTGATAGAAATACACTTACCTATATTGGATCAAGACTCACTCTACTCCAGGATGACTTCAAATGAAGTTATAAAATTTGTCAAGACTCTATTTCTTAAGCAAGGTTGTGTTCACAGTCCCTGGGGTTTATGATTTCCACATTCCTACTTGGAATGTATAGTTCAAGCCAGACAATGTGAAGATCACTTCTGCTGCCCACCAAAGCATGATGGTTGTCTCAGGGAAAGGGCTTATACATAGTCATTACATTTAAAATTTGAAAAGAAAGTTTATGGAGCATTAATTTTAACCAAGAGAATTACTACTAATCAAATTGTGTGTATTCAAATTTAGATATTTGGCAGACATTTTCTCAAAAGTGAATGAAACTAACCTATGACCTCAAGGAAAACAGCCATGAGAATTTGGCATTATCGATGAATGTTGGAGATTTCAAGCAAAAATGAAGAATATTTATATGGATCCTACTAATGAAAAGATAGTCCTGATGAGGTCATTGCATATGAACAGGTATGATTTTTAAAATGTTCTGTGCCATGTGTGAACATGTGTGAAAGCTGTATGGATTAGTGATTCAGTGTTTTCTAAATGATCGATGTGTTATAAAATCACGCAGAGAGAAGATCCATTTAAGCAATGGAGTAAAATGAATTCATTGACGTAACTTCACATTTTACATTGCAACGTAGCCACCCCCTCCTTCCCCGCCGCCTGTACACACACGCGTGGGCATTGAGTTGATGCTGATGCTGACTCCAAGCTACCCAAGAAGGAAAGGTGGGACTTCCCTATGAATTCCTGAATCTGAACCAGTTTATGGGAGTAGAAAACCCTGTCTTTCTCCTTTGGAACAGCTTGGGGTTTCGAACTGCTGACCTTTCAGACTGCAGACTAATGTGTAACTACCTAACCTTTGCAACTAACCCTTAAGAAACTGCCACTTGCTGAGCTTTAGTGTAGTATCGAAGACTATCCACAATGATCTGAAAAGCCTGTGCCAACTCTGCTCCCCTTTCCCACTAAAAGATAGAATTTCTTCCTGTACTTCAACCCAAACAATGGATCACGGCATACTCGACACTGGAGATGCCACGAGACTAGGCCAGTGGTTCTCAATCTTCCTAATGCTGCAATCCTTTCATACCCTGTAATTTTGCTACTGTTATGAATCAGGTGCCCCCCTGTGAAAGGGCTGGTCAACCCCAAAGGGGTCGTGACTTATAGGTTGAGAACCGCTGCTCTAGCTGATTCTATTAAGTCAGGTATTGGGAGATTTGCAAAAATACGAAGCAATGCCATTATTTCCATTACTTTTTCTTTTGGAAAATGCAATTACTTTCATGTAAGTACTTACTAACATGAAAAGTGTTTATACTTTTACTCCCCCCCCCATTTTATTTGTTTAATATGACCACTATTTAAAAATTTCCGAAGTAGTAAGCTTTGGAGGGTGCTTATAACTATTCAAGAGTCTGAAAGGGGGCAGAGAAAAATCATTTGAGACAATTGTCTACAGATAGAAGCACAAGAGCTCAAGGATGGTGAGGAGTGGCAGCCAATGCCTGGCTTCAGAGCTAAGGGTGGGGGAGAGTCTAAGGCAGTCTGTACCAGCTGACTACTGTTATCAGGTCAGCACTTCTCCCATGTTCTAATTTAGCTCTGCTTTTTTTTTTTCCAGAAAAAAATTAAGGCTCCAGACCTTAATGTGATATCATCTGATTTTAATATTGACAACAACTTCACAAAAGATTTAATGACCCTGTCTGGGCCACAAGAACACCATCTGGGGGCAGGGTACTCCCAGTGGGACACTGGGATTGTGGTTGTAGATTGGGTCATGGTTGTGAGTGGACAATGCTCCCTGCTAGAGAGGAGTAGCAAATCAATATACTGCTGCTACATATTAGCAAGCACCTAAAGGGCTCGTAAGGATTCTAGACTTCTGAAAATACAATACTAAAAACAAATAAAAACCTACTAGTTGCTAGATATTCTCAGGCAACTTAACTGACCCAACTAATGGTTTCTGCATGGTTGAGGGTGTGGCTGATCCACTTGAGAGTTGGAGAAGGGAAATGATTGCATTTCTTTTCTTTTCCTGGGTCTTTTTCTGAAAATGCCTGTGTTTTTGCCTGCCCCCCTCTCCCCTTACTGCTCTGTACTGAAAAACCAAAGCCAGACAGCATAATAACTCTTTGTTTGTTTTATTAAAGTGTGATTGCCTTTTGTTTTTTTGTTGGGCATCACTGTCCTCTGGTGGTCGTGGGAGCTACCCAACGCTGCTCCTGAGAGCAGCTGCTGGATTTGAACTGCCAAGCCCACGGGCCACAGTCCTGCACTCAGCCACTGGGGCTCAGCTGCCTTTTGTTTTTAACAGCTTCCCATCCCCATACATTGGCAATGGGTGGCAGGGGGGTGGGGTGGGGTGGGGTGGAAGGGAGGGGAGAATGCTAGGGGGGTGGGGTGGTGGTGGTGGGAGATGAGAAGTGACCCTGGATTCCTTAAAGATTTGTAGCTTGTGTCTCCGTTTGTTGCAAAAATGAAAACCGACTTAAAAGTAGTACAATTGGAAAATTTGTTGGGATTGTTGGTGTAAAAATGTTTTTAATTTAATATGAGACTCATTTCGGGAGCAAACCAATTTGTACAAAATGTGCTTTTATGTTCCCACATCAAATGACTCTAGGTTTGCAAAAGGTAAGAAATACTGAAGATTGCATATATTTCCATTTTCTTCAGCATTTGTGATTTTTAAAAAAAGTGTATTGAAAACAAACAAGCACCTTTTCCATGGCTGAAGCACCAGTTATCACTTCACTCCTGAAAATTGCAAGCAGCGTTTTATAAATTTTGTTTTGCTAGCTCTGACGGAATAAAAACTCTTCTTGAGGTCTCAGGTATAACGGAGAGGGGTAGGGCTCTGTCAGCTGTTCAGGGTTTGCGTTTGCCCTCTTCTATGTACACAAGCTGTGTCATAAGATTTTGAGCACCTTGCTCATTTTGTCTTTTGCAAACAGGGGTGATACGCCTGGTTATGAGAATGGAATGAGGTGCTAGCACCAACACGGGGCCTGCAGATAGAAAGCATGACTACAATAATATAATAGGAGTGAACACTTATTTCAAGCTTATTACTCTAGGCATTATGACTCATTACATAGAATGAGGTCTGATGAGAGAAGTGCTAACATTTGCTCTCAGAGATTAAGCAACTCACCCAAGATTACCAACGCTGAGTCCAAGACCACTGTCATCTTGTCTATTCTGACTTAGAGTGGCCCTATAAAGCAGCGGTTCTCAACCTGTGGGTTGCGATCCCTTTGGGGTTCGAATGACCCTTTCACTGGGGTCACCCGATTCATGAAAGTAGCTAAGTTACCATTATGAAGTAGCCACAAAATAATGCTTTGGGTGGGGGGTGAGGTGGGGGGGTCACCACAACATGAGGAACTATATGACAGGGTTGCAGCATTAGCAAAGTTGAGAACCACTGGTGTTTAATGGGTGTCTGAGACTGTAAATCTTTAAGGGAACTGACAATCTCATCTTTCTCCCAAGGAGGAGCACAGTGAGTTTGAACCACTGGCCTTGTGTTTAGCAGTCCAACCCTTACCCCATGATGCCCCCATGGGTCCATCTCTTATCCCTGTCCCAAATACCAAGAAGTGGTTGGAATGAAGTGCTGTGTTGATCAGACTGAAACCTCCTGGTTATTACGATGACCACCTGGGTAAACTCTTTAGAAGTCAATTGTTGGAGATGCTCTTTTAAAGAAGAAGGACATGTGCTTACAGGTGAATATTTACTTAGCACGAGACTAGAAATGATTTTAAAAGCTGGTGATAGAGATCACAAGTACTGGAAAATCTGGAAGAGAAAGCAATGGCATGTCTTCATACGGCAATGATTTTATGGTATTTTCTATAATAGGACTGTAAAGATAATTCATTTTGTTGTTATTAAGAAGAAAGAGGAATCATTTAGAAAACGTCCCTTTGAACTTCATAATTTGTTCTTGGCAATATCACTTCCATTCAGGTCGGCTGTCAGATTTGAGAAACCCACCGCCGAGTCGCTTTGGTAATTGAGCTGTTACAGATGATGTGCTCAGTTTGTGGTCTTGCTCTGGGTTTCCCCCAATAGATCCGGGAATTCGGATAAATGCATTTCACATGTTTCCCATGTGAAAAAAATCAATGGTGCATTTATAATTGTATATGCTGCATTATTGAGTGTATTTCCTCAATAAGGGACAACTTCTGTTTTTATTAGGCATTAATGAAAATCAAATCTCCTACTTACAACTCCGACTCTCTGATGATGGGAAGAATTTTCCACAGACTGACTTCTGGTTCCACACATTTCAAATTATGATTGCTCACCAATGCACGCGCGCGCGCACACACACACACACACACACACACACCTCGATGGGATATGCGGGGTGCCATGCATAGATCCATGTAACTTCTGAATTGGGTCTTGGTACCAGGTGAACTGTTGCAGTGGGAAGGAGTGTTTCTGAATAAAATCTCTACACCAGGACAGCTAACAACAGCATTGTTACACATAAATGTGACTCTTCCGCACCCAGGAGAAGCCTCCGAGGCTACAGCAGCTAGGGGCCACTGAAGTCCTGCTCTTCCAGCTGCAGACAGCACTCGGAGCCCAGAACCGCAGGCCCTTCCTGCCTGGTGAGGGCCTGGGCCCAACTGAGCTGACCCAGACTTATAGGTTGATGCCTATAGGACAGGGTAGAACTGCCCCTGCGAGCGTCAGAGACTGAAAATCTTTGAGTAGAAAGACTTATCTTTCTCTAACAGAGTGGCTGGTGGTCTCAAACTGTGGGCCTTGGGGCTCCTGACACAAAAGACCTCACTCTCACAAAACTCAAACTACTTGTGACTTAAGTCAACTTTTCCTTAGCTGGTTCCCCCAAGTCTCCAGTACCACCTGGCACATGTGGGAGACATGATGGTGAGCTTGAACGTTCTCATGTGTGGGAAACATTCATGCCATTGTCCGGTGAAGTCAAGTCTCAGGAAGACATCTTATCTCAAAATAGTTTTGTTCAGTGCCAGCCAGAGACCTCACTCTATTGGGAGGGAAAGAGAGAAGAAACAATTGCTCCTTAGAAGCGAAGGATGATGTGACTTAGTCTCATGTGCTTTGGGCAGGTTATCAGGTGAGACCAATTCATAGAAAAGGACCCTGTGCTTGGTGAATTCGAGGCAGGGGCCAAGAGGAAGGTCCTTACAGAAAGGGACTGACACAGTGACTGTGATAATGAGTTCAACCTAAGGACAATGGTGAGACTGGCACAGGACCAGGTGTCGTTCAGTCATTCAAAGGGTCCCTGGGGTTGGGGACAGACTTCAGGGCACCTCACAAGAGCAGTTTCCTTATTCAAGGTCCAAATTTCAGGTGGATTCCATCATGGATACAGATGGCCGCTGAAGAAGGGTTACACTGGCCGGAGGGTGCTGGTGAAGAGCATTGAAAGTCCCATGGACTGCCCAAAGAACCAACGAGTTTGTCTTGGAAGAAGTACAGCCAGAATGCTCCTCAGAAACAAGGATAGAGAGACTATGTATCATGAACATTGGATGTGTTAACAGGAGAGACCCATCCCTGCAAAGGAACACCATTCTTGATTAAGTAGAGGAGCAGCAATAGAGGAAGACCTTCGATAGATAGGGTGTCTGCGATGATGATCTCAAACACAGCGATTGTGAAGATGGCGCAGGACTGAGCTGTGTTCCCCTCCGCTGGACAGAGGGTGGTTGTGAGTGGGAACTCACTGGAGGGCACCTGGTAGCGACAGTAACAGCTACAGCCATGGGTGTTGTTGGGTAGATTCCAACTCAGGGTAAGTGCATTTGGGCAGAGAACTGCTCCTTAGAGTCTTCCAGACTGTGACCTTTTGGAAGCAGATCATCCATCAGGTCTGTGCTCCGTGGTGCATCGTAGGTGGGTTTGTACTGTTAGTCTCTTGGCTCTGAACTCTTTGAATCATCCAGGAACTCCACAGAGGTAACCGCCTCTTCATGACACGTGCTGGAAATCACTATAAACCAGCTTTTAAAAGAGCACTTGAAAGTAATAGAAATCACATTATTGTGATTGAGTCCATGGGACTTTGGAGACTTGTGTTGGGGGTGGAGAGACATTGTATTGCCTGGTGACTAGAGGAGGGTAAGACGAGGGTGTCTTCTATAGGGCTGGTTGCAGATCTCTTACTTAATGACAGAGAACCAGAGGTGGAAAGGCTGCATAAATGCTTAATTTTACCAAGTCCAGCTTGATAAACTTTTGGAAACTCATATAGTTATACTAGAACAAGGATTAGAACCCAGGTCTTCTGAAGCTCATTGGTTTTCCCACTGCAGTGACCCATAGGCATACTGATTGGGCTGTCCAGCTCACAAAGATTTCTCTTTATCTGGGGCCAGTCTGGAATCCATGGGAGTGTCCCCACAGACATTGTTAACAGAGCAAGCCCCGTGTCTCTAGCCAGCAGAGAGAGAGCATCCTGGCCAATGATGTGCAATCCAGAGCAGTGGACCATGGAGAATGGGGGGTTGATGGCACAGACTGACCTTGTGGTTTCATTCCAGACAGAACCCTGGGCCCACGCAGCACTCTGTCATTTACTAGCTTTGTGACCTTGGTGACACTCTTTCACTTCTCCTCCAGTTCCAGCTTCCTTCTCTTTAGACGAAGATCAAGGTACATACCCTGAAATGTTCTTTGGAGGACTAAATGAGTCAACAATGAGTCGCACAGTGCTGGGTCTTAATAATAGCCCCAAACAAAACAACAACACAAGCAAACTCAAACCAAAAAATACTCCTTGCTGCTGAGTTCCTTCTGACTCATGGGAACACGTTGTGTGCAGCAGAGTACTGCCTTCCACGTGGTGTTCAATGGCTGGCATGTGGGAGCAGTGGATCGTCAAGTCTTTCTGCAAGGCCATTGGGTGGCTTCAAACTGCCAACCTTTAGGTTAGTCCCCAAGCACAAACCATTTGTTCCACAGAGGTAAGCCCACAGGGGTCCACAAGATCTCCTGGCTCCTTGGCTTTTTGACCCTTAGTTATTTGGTTTTTCTTCAGTTTTCAGCTGACAAAACATGTTCCTTAATGATAGGTGTCTCCCTTCCTGTTCTTCTGAAGCAAGCTAGAGTGAGCTTTTTCTTTCTGAAAAGAAAATAAACTAAAAGTGCTCCTGGTGTTGATGGAGAACAAGGAACTTAGACATAGTATGATGACTCCTGCCTTGATATGTAAGTGTGTGTGTGTGTGTGTGTGTGTGTATGCACGTGCGTGTTCTGGCAGCATCAAGTGTCACACTCTGTTTGACAAAAAAAAATTAAAAATCAATATTTGAGAGAAGAAGAACTGGAAAGCAGTGTGTACTGATGGTACTTGACTCTCTGTGAAAGGAAGCTAAGCTGGTTAGCTCTGTATAAAAAAGGGATAGACAAATTGATCCAGATAATGATGTGTAGTGAAATGGATCATCATTAATATATCCAAAAGCTGCTTATCAATGCTAAAACTACCAAAGTATCGGCTTAAGTACCTTCACCTGCCAATACTAGTGGAGAAAATGACTGCCTTCGTAACATATTGATCAGTTGATGTATCACTAACTATGTATGATGCCAGGATAAATAAAGTTCAGAGCTAGTCACAATTCAAGAGAAAGATAATTTCGGCAGTCTATGTTCCATAACATTAGAAGTAGTGACTCTACGCTTAATGTTATGCATGAAATACTCCTTTGTTTAGTAACTTCCTGCCTTTGTACTTTACATAAATCAGACGTGGAGCAGTAAGTTCAATTAACTCTCTGGAATAAAAATAGTGATTTCTAAAAGCAACTTCAGGACATTTCTGTGTAATTTTACAAGATGTTTCCATGCCATTCAAGGGTTGTAATAAAGATGCGGGTAAAAATAGCATTTGCATTGAATTCGGAGTGCAAACTCGAATCAGCGGGGATATTAATAAATGCTACATCTCCAAATGAATCTCCAAGCCCATTAAGTGTTTTAATGCTGCATTTGAAGATTATAACTCCAGGCAATTCCCCGTCTAACTTAGCACTGGCAAATGTTTATTTTGAGAAACGCTCAGTCATCTGTTTTACAAGCTGATTCTCTTTACACCTGAAACTTTCCATAAGAAAATTGTTGGCCCCGAAATGGACTCAATTTTTAGGAAGGATAGATCCCACAGCTCCAGGGCTGCCGACAGACATGCAACAAATATTGGCTATTTTAACTGGAAGGATACGAAGTGTTATATTATCCAGTCCCTTACTTTCTGCCTGTGCCAGTTAAGGTCTCTCTAAGTCCACAGAGAAAACTACAGCCAGGATCCTGCATACTCCAGGCCTCTTCTACCCTCCCTACCTCCACCATTTTATTGTGAGATCATTCTCATATGGGGTTACGTTCCGTTCGAGGCCTGAGAGGTAACTAAAGGCCATAGGCTCAGTGGTCCTGTTAGTCTCTATCTGACCAGTAAGCCTGGGTTCTATTTACTTATTTATTTTTAAGTCTGGACTCTTTTATTACTTTGACTTTTGTCTCACATTTTTCCCCAACTCTGTTCAAGACCTGCTAATAATGTCCTTTTCAGAGTACTTGGTCATGGGAGAAAGGCGCCATCTAGTTCCTGTAGTCTCAGGGTCATGGAGGTCAATGCTTTTATGATCCATTCATACACTGGAATAAATGTTTCTATGTGTTTTTACATTTTCATTTTTCTCCTTTCCTCCAGATAGAGACCAATAATAGTACCTCGGATAGCTATTCAAGAGCATTTAATACTCTATTATTCATCAAAATAAGAAGTAGACCATTATCTGTGTGAACGGTGTTATACCTCCTCTATACTCCACGACATTCATGAATATATTGACATCAAAGATAAATACACATTCACAAATACCTCCAGAAAATTCTATGTAGATTCATGGGTATTCTTGCCCTCTCCTTCCCACGCCTATTCAGCCTGAGTCTCTTTTTAGCACACTCATATTAATTCTTATTTACAAATAAGGAAGCTGAATGGCAGAGAGGTTGAATAACTCATAAAGACAGTCAAGTGGCAAGTTAATGACACATGGTAGCTGATGGGGCCTCCGGATACTTCGTTCGTTGTCATTTAAATCTGTAAGGATATGGTGCAATGAAGCCTGTAAAGCATCTGTTGATCTAATGATAGTGTCCCCTAAGTTCAGCAGTCTAAGTTTCATTTTAATGAGGAAGTGACGCCATTTGTTCAAAACCAGTATCATCCTTGTGCTTAAAGCTAGAGTTAGACTGGGAATGGGATTGTTGTTGTTTTTAGACGCCAGAGAGTCAAGTCTTCTGCATAGGAACCTCAGATAGAAACACTGCCCCCTCCTGTACTATCCTCATGATTTTAGTTATTCTTGAGCTCATTGTGGCAGCCACTGTATTAAAAAAAATTAATCATTTTATTGGGGGCTCACACAACTCTCAAAAATTGCAACCCCAACACATCCATTGTATACAAAGCACATTTGTACATTTGTTGCCATCATCATTATCAAAACATTTTCTGCTTAGGCTCTTGATATTAGTTCCTCATAACAATAATTTATAAATGATCAATGGTTCATGAGGGAATGGGGAGCAGGGAAGGAGGGGAAAAATGAGCAGCCACTGTATTAACCCATTTCATCAAAGAGCTTCTTTTTTTTCCCCCTTTGCTCTCCTCCATTACCAAACATGATGTCTCTTGAGACAAAGTATCACCATCTTTGCTTCCAAGGAGCATTTTGATGGTATGTCTGTTAAGATAGATTTGTTGGACTTTTAAGCAGCCCCTGGCACATTGAATATTTTAGCCAGCACCATGTTTCAAATGTCTTGATTCTTCTTCAGTCTTCCTTATTCAGTGTTCAACTTTCACCTATATATGAAGCAATTGGAAATACCTTGACTGGGGTCAGACACACCTTCATCCTCAAAGTGGCATCCTTGCTCTTCAACCCCTTAAGAAACCTCGTGCAACAGATACACCCAATGAAATGGTCTTATGGTCTCTTGACTGTTCCTTCCATGAGCATTGAATGTGTATGCAAGTGAGATGAAATTCTTGACAACAGCAGTCTTTTCTCTATTTATCTTGACGTTCCCTCTGGACTAATAGGTAACATCATATCTGTATACACACCTTGAATTACATCCAATTGTGGAGGCTGCGGTCCTTGGTGTTCGCCAGCAGGTGCTTTAGGTCCTTCTCACTTTCAGCAAGCAAGGTTGTGTCATTTGCAGGTGGCGGGTTGTTCATAAGCAAGCCTTCCTTCAATCCTGATGCCTCATTTCTCTTCTTATCATCTAGCTCCCCTCATGAATTTCTCAGCCTCTAGATTGAATGAGTATGGTCAGATAATGCAAACCCTGACACAAACCATACCTGATTTTCAACCTTGTTCTCTCTGCAGAACTGCCTCTTGTTCTATGCACAAGCACTGCATGAGGACATTCAAGTGTTCTGGAGTTCCCACTCTCAGTGTTACCCTAGTTTGTTGTGATTTACATCACTATTGAATAATCTTCAGCAAACTTTTACTTGCATGATATTAATGATATTGTTTGACAATTTTCCCATTCTATAGGGTCACCTTTCTTTGGAATGAGAACAAATATGGATCTCTTTTTGCCAGTTGGCTAGGTCGTCCCAGTTTTTTCTATTTTCATACTTCCCAGTAATCATTTCTATCACACATTAAATCAATAACAGTAGGTAGAAAAGATCACTGTCCCCCTAGTAAAGCCAGATCCTAAGCATATTCTTAAGCCAGTCAAATTCAATCCATATATAAACTACCCCATTCATATGCAATATGCCTTTAGGCCTCTGGTTGCATCAAGGCAGGGTGAGGCCTTTTGTCAATCAGTTGGACCTTCTGCAGGCATTTTGACTAAGCAGCATGGTCTCAGAGGAGAAGTTCAAGCGGGCTATTTTGCCCCCTAAGCTCAAAATTTACATTAATCACATTCATTGCCACCATTTCACACAGGAATAAGCAAAGACAACAAACAAATAATCAAAAGTTTACTTCTCATATT
This sequence comes from Nesogale talazaci, assembly GCA_004026705.1. Taxonomy (NCBI): domain Eukaryota; kingdom Metazoa; phylum Chordata; class Mammalia; order Afrosoricida; family Tenrecidae; genus Nesogale; species Nesogale talazaci. The sequence continues at coordinate 92,038 of PVJH01002990.1, forward strand.
CTTTCCAGAAAACAATAGAGTAAACAGTGTCGGCCTATGGTACTCCCAGCTAGCCAAAAAAAAAAAAAAAAAACCTGCTACAAGACAGAGGTCATATAAGCACCCACTCTGCATCTTCATGATTTGTTTCTCTAGTACCCCACTCCCAAGGTACCATCCTGTGTTAGACTGCATTGACTAGCGAAACAAATTCATGGACACATGGATAGGTTTCAAGAGAAAGCTTGATATCAGGGAGTAATCGGACAGCAAGAAAACATGTGCTTCCGTGCTCCACCAGCTTTTTGAAGCATTTCTATTCCCATCCTGTGAGTTTGGAGCTTCGTTTTTCACTAATGCCTCCATTGAAGCTTGGACTTCAGTGCCATGGTCTTTTGTGATTTCTCGAAATGGTTGATTGCCAGATAGTTTTTGTACTTATATATAGTGACTCTTTGTGTCCATTCCATATTCTTTTGCTGCCTCCTGCATTAGTAGATATTTTGCCCATAGAATCTTATATGACTACAACTGAAAGCTTGACTTTTTTTTCTTCACCTGGTTCAGCTTTATATATTGAGCGCGTTACTTCTCTTTCAGTTTTTCTCACTCTAGGTTTTTGCACATTTATTTTTAATAGTTTACATTGTCTTCTCAAGCTGCCCTTTGAGATTTCCTGTTCAGTTCTTGGACTTCATCATTTCTCTCAATGCCTGTTGGTGTTTCAGACTGTCCTGACTTGTGTGTTGCTACAATTCTGGAAGCTATGTACTGATATTTCAAGTACTAGCATGGGCTCAAGATCAACAGGTTGTGGCAGAGCTTCTAGATTAAGAACAATCTATGAACTGACCACTTCTGAGGAATCAGTCACTGAAAACTTTATGAATAACAGGGCAACATTGTTAGAAAGTAAAAATACCCTTGCAAAAGGTTTGGCTCAAGTGCATGCCCAATAGTCCAGATTTTTTCAAGCCTCACCCATTTCTAGGTATAAAGAAGATTCTAGTAACAGAAAGTCCTATGTTTTCTGACTCATGGCACCCAGTGGCATAGGCAGAGGCCAACTGAGCCCTTAGCACCTACTTTGCCATTTTCTACCCAATCCTGAGTTCCTTGACTTTTTAAATAGGCTTATGTCCAGAAAGCACAACCCCCAAAAACTTTTTCGTGAGTTTCCCATCTTAGAGGTTGTTTCCACGCAACTCAATCTAACATTGTTGATACTGGTTCTAGAAAGTGGACTTTAGAATGAGATTTTGGATATGAATTACTGACAGCTGGCGGTACTAATCATTGGTGGATAGCCTTTAGCAGTTGAAAAAAGTGCAATTGTTAAAACTTTTAGCATTGCTGCACCAGAATAGGAAGCCAGTGGAGGTGGGGTGGAGTAGTTCACTATCTTTAATGTCTGACAGATCTGAGGAAATGGTGACTTCAAGGACTTTGAAACAAGGTAGCTCTTGATGCGTGTTGATCATTCCTTAAAGAGCAAAGATGACAGTCCTCTAGGTGATGAATCATTAGATCAAGGTAAAATGTGAAAGCCAGAGTTGGACTAGCATCATTAAAAAAAAAAAGTCAACTTTCTATAACTGGAAAACAGTGATCTAGTATAGTGATGATGTGGTGGTCAGGTGCTTATGCTAATTTCATGATTGAGATGTAGGGGTGGAGTCTAGCCAGTTAACCTGGAGATAGCCATTGAGTAGCCAATGAGGCCTCTGTGTGGGCATAGTTTTCTCCTGAGACTTCTGGGAAATATCGCGATATTTCCCTCATGGAGGTGAGAAGCTATCTTCCCCAGTTGTGGGGAATTAGTCTCAGAGACAATGAACTGTGGACAAGACAAGATGGCAGCGTCCCAGGAGCTGGAGGAGCCAGAGGAGAAGCCACCGGACTTACCCTGATGGAACCAGACCTCTGAAGCTGGAGAAGCCACATGGAGAGCCCTGCCAGCCCTGAGTTGCTTCTGTCACCACTGGATGCTGTTGATGGACCCTGAGCCCTGGAAGTGAGGAGCCATGGGGAGACCCCTTTCAGGGCCGGGGTTCTGCACCCACTGGCCTGTGACTTCATGAATTAGAAGGAAACATTATAGACTGGTATTGGGCATATGGGCTAATATCGGACTTATGACTTTGAACTGGACTAGTTTGGGATGCTTTCTTAATGTCCCATTCCTCTTGTATATAAACCGTACCCTTATATCCATATGCATGTCTATGAATTTGTTTCTCTAGTTTACCCGGACTAATACAGATGATATCAGATGAGTAGCATTAGCAGGTATATTGGAGGCCTTTGTTAATGACGTGTGCCCAAGAGAGTGGAATGTAAACCATCCGGAGATTCAGGATCCAGTCACATTCATGAAGATGCTATGGGTCCCATGAGTCCTCTCACCACAAAACAGAAGGACAATGCTCAACGGCCTAATAGCAGGGAGTAATAGAAGGTTGTTTGAGTGGAGGCCAGAGGAAGGAAGACCTCTTCAGCTAAAGATATGCCCATTATTCCAGATTTTCTCAAGCCTCACCAACTTCTGGTTACAAAGAAGATCTTAGTAACAGAAAGTCCCATGTTTTTTGAACCATGGCCCCCAGTGGCATAGACAGAGGCCAACTGAGTCCTTAGCTCATGCTTTAGTGTATTCTATCTAGTCCTGAGTTCCAGCCAGTCTGGGGTCTGACAGACGGAGCTCTGAGTTAGACTCATGGGCAGATCAGGTTAGTGTGTGTGTGCCAGCTGAAAAGAGAGAGAGCAGCTGTACTATTTCCCTACTTATAATGTCTTTAAAAGATACCAGTGAGGTAAGAATATCCTGGTGGACAGAGTTCCAGATGGTGTTTACCTGGTCATCCACTTTACCTCGAAAGTGAAATGGCCCTACATGGCAGTACATAGATACATGGTTTCCTGGTTGTTCTGAGGCTTACAAGAAGAAAGCTTGGAAGATCTGTTCTAGAAAGGTCTGAAAGTCTCTATGGTATTTGGCATGAACCATTACATGGCAGAAAGATTATTGCCAAAGAGCACCAGGGACATGACACAACATAACTACGTCAATTGAATGACAACTCAGTCCGGTGATCTCAGCTGATCTCCGTCATATGCTATCCCAGGGTTGGTACAATGTTTGGATCTACAGAATAGCTGCAGTATCATGGAAGGAGGGAGTGGGTGGGCACAACAAGAGCATAAGGTCCAATTCACCAAGGTTGATCCCACCACTTCCATTACCAGATGTCCACAACTGTCCAACCACAGGGATCAAAACAGAGCCCCTCATATGGCACAAATCAGTCTATGGATGGCAGGTTGTTGACTTGGAGAATTTTCTACTCTGAAAGGGGTAGCAATTCATTCTGACTAGAGGTTACACATAGTCCAGTTATGAGTTTGCTTTCCTTGCCTGCATAACCTTAGCAAGCACTACAATCCAATAATTTATAGTTTTTAATTTATTCACATGGAAGTCCATACAGTCTTGCCTTTGACCAGGGTAACTCTTTTGTAGCATGAGGCAAAAATCATATGACTTTGGGAATCACTGGTGTCATTACACTGAACTACCCACAAGCCAGAGGAATGATAGAATACTGAAATGACCTATTAAAGAGGTAGCTGAGATGCCAGGGTGAAAGTTACATTGTGCAAGGAGGGAGCATAATCCTTCAGAACAGGTATGCACCTTGAATCAATGGCCATTATTTGGTGTTCCTCAACGAATCTGACAAGGCAGAGAAAAAAATACGATTGATTTCATTGACCCACGTGGGGACTTGGTATTTTTATTTCCCACAACTCTAACTTCTTTGGAGTTCTCAGAGGAAAAATGCTTCTACTAATCTTCTAACAGGGGGCATAGCAAGTGCTCCGTTGAACTTTAAACTGTGACTGCTACCAGGTCATTTTGGGATCTTATGCCAAGGAAAGAAATCACATATTTTTATGAATAGTGAACTTTAATTATTAGGGAGAGGTTATGGCTACCTAACGAAGGTAGGGGAGAAAAAATGTGTGGTTCCTAGATGATCCATCGGGACCCTTCCTGCTGGCTGCCATCAGATTGGCTACAGACTTCTGGTGACACAATCCACAACTGTTTTGATCGATAGGGTTTTTGTTCATCAAGTTTTTGGATATAGACTTCCTTCCAGGGTTTTCTTCCTAGTCTGTTTTAATCTAGAAACCCCACTGAAATCTGTCCAGGATCATAGTAACAAGCAAGCCATATAGAAGGTTGGTAGCTGTGCACAAGCTACAATAACCAGAAATTGAACTGAGGTCTCCTGTGAAGATGGTGAGAATTCTACCAAAGAATCATCACCAGCCCCGCAGTGGGATCTGTACTTGGTTGGAAAGGAGTATAAAGTGCAGCAGCTTCTGCCTGAAAATGACACGGAACGAAAGAGTTCAGACCCCCTTAGAGAAAGTTTGGATCATCCCTCCATATCAGCAATCTAGATCAGCAGAAGTTTAGTCAAGAGTGAAGGAAATTTAGCATGCACAAGATAGAAGAGGGAAATGGTGAGTTTAGTTAGAGTCTCACTATCTATTTTAATAGAAGAAAGTGTTACATTTTATTCTACTAACCCCCTTTTGACAAGTTTCTGCTGGAAAAATGTCAGCCAGAATCCTGGAAAACTTTTAAATGGGACAGGATGGGTTTACTGTAAAAAACACACACAAATAATTCTGAGTGTATAAGGGGTGGACTGTAATGGACACTGTTGTGTTCCCTCTCAGAATGATGTTTCCATTTATAGCTACTGAGACTATTGCCTGCTGATAGCTCACAGCTGTCTTATTCAATAAGACTTTTATTTTATTTTTTTGGCCACAGGGAATTGTTTCACACGAGGTTACACACCACCCCCCTTCCTAGGGGACAACTTTTAGCCAAAATATTAACTGATAAGGGGATACAAAAAAACCTGGCCTTTTGCCTCAATTTGAGTCAACTCCTAGAGGATTGCAAAACTTTAGAATTCTCCTTTGGATTGTCTCAAGTCTTTGCTGGAACTGTATTCCAGGGAAGCTTCAATCTCTGTCCAATGTTGGCTTCTCATTTCCCTATATCTTGAAAGCACACCTGATGCATTTTCAGCAGGTAACTTTCCATTTCAGAGTGATATTTCCAAAGAACCCAATTTAAGACACACTATAAATAAATAAATGATAAAAACTGAACCAAAAACATCGAACGCTTGGTACTTACGTATATAGCCAAGCGTAGGGACCTTGATTGGATGGAATGTATTGGTCCTCCTGGGAAAAGGATATAAAAAACTTTTAACCATATTGCTTTGAGCTATTTGCATCTGGATCCCAGGCCTCTGTTGGGGGGTTAAATTCATGAGCAATCATTATTATAAGCCTAAGGGAAAGTGTGTTGATTTTGGGAACAGGGGAGTTGGAGCTTGAAGGATGTGGAAATAACCTGGACTGTGCTTTTGTGTAAATGGAGAGTACAGTTTGTAGCAGAGGGATCATATGAGAGAAATTCAGAGGAGCATAAAGGGAGATAGAGGAAGAGGTAGTAACCTAGTCAAAACACCTGGGCTGCCTTCACACTGGGTTTTACCTTTAACAAGGGTTCTATTTTCTTCCATTTAGGCAGCTAAAGGGTTGTCAGAGAATTCTATCTGGGGGAAAAGCTTTTCCTCCATGCTTCTCAGGACTCAGACACTCCAATCGTTATAAGCTATAAGCTGTGGCTGCCCCACTCTTGCCAGCTCTGACGGGAGGGTAACCTTTCTCACCTCATTCACCAGGCTCTCTTGACTGCGGTCAAGTTGGATAAACAAGGCTGATGGGGCCGGGAAGTGTGGGGGAGCATTCGGGGAAACCTCATTAGCTCACCCATGAACTCTTGCTAGGAGAAAGAGGTCTGGCTGTTGGAGGGGTCTTGGTGCTGGCTCCACTTCTTGGTGGGCCTGGGTGGCCAGGTGCCATGGCTGGGGGCTGGAACAGCAGCTGCCTATTCCTGTGTGCTTCATTCCATTTCTCCTGGGTGGTACTCAGTCCCTCAGGCCTTGGGGACCTGTCCAGCCTGTGCAAAAAGAGAGGGGTTCCCTACTCAGGTCTGTAGATGGCTTGCCAGGCAGAAAAAAAATGTGGTCAGCAACAGGCTTCTGCCAGCTGCAGCTTGTGGGCAGGGGGCAGGCAGAGGGAGGCCTATAGGATAGGCAGGGGGTTGTCATTTTTAGACCATGACTAATAAGAAATCTGGATTTCCTCAGTTGTAAAAACTCTTCCCACTCTTCCCTTTCCCTCTCCACAAGGTAATTGCCAAAGTCGAGAGCTCTGGAGTCATTTTATTTCTCTTTTGATGGTTTAAAGTGAATTAGAAGCTGGAAAGCATTGTACATGGGGAACGCTATATGTGTATTGGGTATTACATCTTAAGTTCAATGTTACATGAGAACAAATGATTTAGGGGAGTTTGTGCACACAAAAGAGGCTGGCAATCACCCTAAGCCCAACATTTGGCCCAAATTAACAATTTTCAAATATTCATGTTTATATTTGAATACAAAGATTCTTATTTCAAACCAATTGCTGCTGCTCAGTAGCGTAGCTTTAGATTTGTCACAGTCTATAGCACTGGGAGGAGAGAAAGGCCAGCTTGATTATGGAGCACAGCGAAGTAGACCAGCTTCATTATGGAACATAGCGGAGTGCAAGGCTTTGAACTCGGATGTAGAAGACCTTGGTTCTTAGTCCTTCATTTACAACCATGTGACCTTGAGTAACTTATGCAACCTTCCCTGCCCCCCACTGCTTCCTCCTCAATAAAATGAGTGTAATCATTTTGGATTGGGTGATCCCATAAAAGTGGAAGTGTTTTGTAAACTATAAACTCTGTACAAATGCTTGTTTATAGTGGGTATGTGTGTGGAGGTGTTACCAGAGTTTATTAGGATTGAGATGGTTTTTCTGCATAGGATCAGGTATGGATCACAAATGTGAATATATATAGTTCTAGGAACCCAATTTCTAGTTCTAGTGAGTATTTTCCCAAGAGATCTGCAACCCAACCCAGTGACATTATTCCCCCCCTATTCCATTAGTTTTATTCATAATTTTTAGTAGTTATTCACTAACTTCCTATCCTTAGATAAAAGCTACTTCAGTTCCATCGTTGATTTTCCTTGAAAATCATTACTGGAGCTCCTGGGTTTCTCTCTTAGGGACTTTAAGCCATGCCACTTTTGCTTAACAAACAGATCCATCCCAAATCTATGGTTTACATACAGGCTGATTTCCCATAACCCTGCATGGAAACCATCAAACATTTTGCATCATTTTATGTTAAGAGCTTAATAAAAACCAAACACCTCCACATATGGATCTTCCCATCCTAGTACAGAGATTGCAGTCTGGGTCTTAAGAAAAGGAAAGAGACAGTTACGTGATCCTTAAATCCTTTTTGTGTTCTAAGTTCCCAAATTCAGTTAAACTTTTTTAATGGGGTGCTTGCATTTATTAGGATGTTTTATCTACAAAAAAATCATCCCCTCCTATTCGTTAGACAACAAGAAAACTGGTCTCATCTCAGAGAGGCTACAGAGAGGCTTCCGTTGAACTCAGGAGAAGCCTGCACTCCACTTCCTCCATGATTCTTCTGACTGCCTTCCACTGCTTGTTGATTTGATCTCAAGTTGTTAGTAAAATGCTTGCAGCTATTTCATATATTCATACAGGGCATGGGACTCTCCCCTGGATGACAGAATCTTGTTCAGAGAAATGAGAAACCTCTTATTTGAGGTTCCAGATAAATATCCTCTCATGTCTCGTAGCAGAATTGGATTATGTACACCAAGGCTTTTTGAACTGTGGGTTGGGACCCCTTATGGGTCACATCGCTGACTGTGGGGGTCTAGACAAATGTGTCAATGACAAGAGTTTTGAATGAGCACCAGTCAACAAAATGAAATGTGCAATGACTATGTGGTGTTTCTGGTAGTGTTTGCTCCTGCTGCAAATCTCTTGGGTGAAAAGACGTCGAGAGTGGAACTTTTTAGGGACCCTAACACGGCCTACCGATTAGCAAGGGAGATGGAAGGATCAGGATTGGATAAGAACTCATCAGAATCTGCCCCAGAGCTGGGGGTAAGTCCCTTCTTTCTCAGTCATATGTGTGTGGAGAGGTAGGGAGTGGCCACCTGGTCTGATGTGAGTTCTGGCAGGACGGCAGAGAGAGAGAAATGGTTGAGTAAGCAGCCCGGTGTCTGCATTGTAGGTCTTTCTGAACAGGATGATTACTGTGTGATTTATGAAGCTGAAGACAGTCACCCATCACTGAGAGATGTATGACTGTATTCAATGTGCTTCCATCCCAGACCGAGAAGGGCTTCTGGTGAGAATGGATCAGAACTTGGAAGAGAGTTGAGATGGGAAAAGTGCCCTTTCACTTAGAGTAAAACTGAAACAAACAGACAAGCAAAACAAACCTGTATCCTTCCAATGGATAAACCTCCACAAAAACTTGGTAGCGACATCGGACAGACTTTATATTGTTTTCCTCTCACTTACGCTGGGTAGGGGAAAGGTAGCCTGCTGAGGGGACACAGCTGAGAGTTGTGAGAAGCTATTTCAGAACGAAACTGTGAAAGAGGAGCCTCACAGTTTCCTAGGCTGAGACAAGCCGCAGCTGGCACTTGGGAAAAGCCATAGAGTACTTTGATTCTAAGTTGGCTGCCAGTCCAAAGCAACCCCAAGGAAGCCTTGACTATGAAGTAATTACAATTCCAGATGATTTGGAAAGAATTCTAAAATCGATCCTTCAAATAAATCTCTCTCTCTCTCTCTCTCTCTCCTCTCTCATGCTGTGATCACTATACAGATGCCATTTACTCTTTTTATTTGTTTGTTTGTTTTGTTTTGTTTTTTTGGGGGGCATCACTGCTCTCCGGTGGTGGGAGTAGGAGGCCCAGCCCCACTGCTGGAATTGAACCTCCGTCCCAGTGGGCCGCAGTCCCGCGCACAACCACTACACCACCGGGGCTCAGCCCCGCCATTTACTCTTTCTACATGTGTTTGAATTTAGCTTATCAAAAAGTGGGCTCCATTCAGATCGTTGATGTTATTGGTTACTGTTGTTCACGTGGAGAATAATCTGTGTTAAACTTTTGCAAAACAGCTTTGTAGAAAGAGCCTGATTGCAATGGCATCCAAGAAAGAAAATACCCACGTGACTCATGCTGCATTCTCCAGCGGGGAAGAGATGGCAGGTGTGATAGTTACATAATCTGGTGTCAATTTGAGGGTCCAGAGTGAAGGGGTGGAGTCTCGGCCGTCAATCAGGATATAGCCAATGAGGCCTCTGTGTGGGCAGGACCTTCTCCTGAGGATTCTGGAAACTGCACTATTCCTCCTTGGAGGTGGGAGATGCTCTCTCTCTGCTCACTCTCTGTGAGACATCTTATGGAGAAGACACATGGAAAGCGGCTGATAGAGTCAGACCTCTGGAACCTGAGAAGCCATGTGGAGACTGCTGCCAGCCTGAAATGCTTACAACACCATGGGACCCACAAGACTTCCAACCCACTGACCTGTGATCTTCCTGAATTCCATGTCACTGGATGTGTCTAGAGGACTTTATGGATTGGTATTAGACATATGGGCTAATATCAGAGTTATGGATGTGATCTGTACTGGGCTGGGATGTCTTCTCAAAATTCAATTGCTCTTGTTTATAAAGCTCTTTCTTATACACTTATGAGTTACTACCGATGTTTCTCTAGTCTAGCCAGACTAGCACAGCAGGCACCCTGGGTCTCCTCAGTTTTTGTAGATTCCCGCTCTTGATCTGAGGATGTGATATTTCTGCATTGATATTTTTACTGCATGGATATTTTTACTGCCTTGATATTTCTGCTTTGATACTTTACTGCATTGATATTTGCCCTCATCACCACCCTATGCATCCTACTCTGATTTCCCTTTACCTAAACACCAGACAAGGGAGCCCTGGTGGCACAGTGGTCATGCATTGGTCTGATAACCATATGATCCACAATTTCAAACCATCAAGGGAGAAAGTTGTGATTTTCACTTCTGTAAAGAGTTGCAGTCTTGGAAACCCATGGAAAGTTCTACCCTATTTTGTAGGGTCACTGAGTCAGAATCAACTCGATAGCAGTCAGTTTGGTTTGGGTAAAGACAATGCAAAGAACTTAGAAGTGAATAGATAAAAGAGAGAATGTTATCCCCTTTTCTTTCATTATATTAGGATTCATCAGCTACATAACACTATTGCTATGTAGGACCTAAGACTTCATTGGGATGAGAATTATTCTGTGTATTGGTAAATGCTTACAACGTCCCTGAGTTTTATCAATGAGTTTCCAGTCCTACCTCCTCCCAACAAGATGTGTCAGAATGTCTCCAGATATTGGCATTCATCCCTTTGGGGACAAACTCTTTCCCCAATGCAGAACAAGGGAGCCCTGGTTATGCAATGGTTACCCATTGGACTGCGATGCACAGTTAAAAAACCCCAGCCATTCCAAGCTCTCTACTGCTGTCAAAAGTTAAGGTCTGAGACATTCACAGGGCATATCTCTCCTGCCCTAGAGAGTCGCCATGTGTTGGTATCAATGTCATGGGGGTTGCTTTTTTGTGGGTTTTGTTTTAGTTAATTGCATTAAAGAAAATGACTCACGAACATTCAAAGTTTATACAGACTGGGAGCTAACTCCCATCCAGAGTCCCTAGGTAATTCCAGTGGTTAGCACATTTGGCTGTCACTCAGAAGTTTAGAGGTTTGAACCCATTTGAGCCCACCCAGAGGTGCTTTGACAGAAAGTCCTACAGCCATCACAGTCTGCAGAGCACAGACACTTGTGGTGTTGTTATGAGCTGGAAATATCTTACCGGCACCTGGTCTTATACTGTTGTTGCCCCACCTGAGTTGTGTAAGTGGTTAAACTGCTCAGTTACTAACAGAAAGGTTGGAAGTTTGAGGCCACCCAGAGGTTCTTCAGAGGCAAGGCCTGGTGATCTGTTTTGCAGAAGCCAGCCATTGAAAAACACGTTGCGACACAGTTTACTCCGACTCGATGAGGTTGCCATGTGTTGGTACCGGCTTGATAGCACCTTTTTTTTAATTGTTAGATCTAAAGGAGTCTGGGTCCTAAGAAACATCTGGTGCTTCTCAAATTTTACTATCGCAGAGAGAGCCCATATCTATGAGATCAGCGTTAGCAAGCCCACGCAGGGTTCCTGTGAACATTTTGGATTTGGGTGCTTGTCGTGCTACAGTAGTTAAGCATGCTCCTACTAACAGCCAGGCCAGGAGTTAGAAACCACCCAGCAGTGCCATGGGATACAGTTGTGGCCACAGGCTCCTGTAAAGACTGCAGCCTCTTATCAATCCAGTTATTATCTCTATAGATCTAGCTCTCCTGGGCTTCATCGTTAGAAAATCATATGAAATATAAACAGAAAACAAGCACCCAATTTAAACAATGGTGACCAGGTAAAACATATAAAAACCTTTCAAAAAGAAAGCATGACATATTAAAAACTGAAACCTTTTTAAAGTGCATGACAGGAGAGGAAGGGGGCATTGGCAAGAAATGGGGAGCTGACACTCGTGTGTACAAGAAGACAGGATTCTGAAATTGAATAGAATAAATTGTATGATATGTACACTATATCAATCCATTAAAAATAACATTGATTAGCAATGAGATTATAGCCCCCATGGGGCAGTTGGTTCTGTCTCATGGGGTCCTTAGGATTTGGAATCAGCAATGGAAGCCCAGAAGGGTATTTTACACACAAAGTCCTATGCATGGCCCATTGTTGATTGAAATGGTTGGGTCCATTCTGACTCCTAAGGGCCTTCCAGAGCAGGGCAGAGCCGCCTCTGAAGGTTTGAGACTGTGCGTCTTTGTGGGAGCAGAAAGCCTCCTCCACACCAGCCGGTTCGGCAACAGACTAGGACGTTGTGGTTGGTAGGGAAAGAGTTTGAGCTCTGGGCACTCTAAGGATACTGTCTGGGGGTTTCATGGGCAACTTTGGTCCATCAGAGGGAGATGCTGCGTATGAAGGAGTGGAAGATGCAGACAAATCGTAATGGGGTTTTGTTAATTTACGATGGCTATAGTTGTGTCCTTTCTTGGGTATCTGGACATAGGCTCTGCTGATCTTCAGACTGCTATTCTCAGGGAATCTGCTCTTTTTGCCAGCCTTCTTTTTTTTTTTTGGGGGGGGGGGGCATCACTGCTGTCCGGTGGTGGGAGTAGGAGGCCCAGCCCCACTGCTGGAATTGAACCTCCGTCCCAGTGGGCCGCAGTCCCGCACACAACCACTACGCCGCCGGGGCTCAGCCCTTGCCAGCCTTCTAATGATGTGATGAGTGTCTGTAATGATTCTTCATGCTCAATGAGAGAAGTGTTGGGAAGAATTCTGAGGCACTTTCTGACTCTTGAAAGCTGAGAAAATGGGTCCATTTCATAGGTGACGTTTCTTGATGAATATTGTTTGGACAGCAACCTGGCTCTTCCTTAAGTTCCAAATATCATGAATGTCTTTGAGTGTGTTTTTACTTTTGATAGTAATACTAATAATTTAGTCATCACCTGTTTAATTTCTTTTGTATATTCTATAAGTGATACCTATCTGTCTACATCTTTCAGACCATTACAACAGCCCTATGAGGTATTATGCAAGGTGTGAAGAAACTGAGGATCAGAAATTTTAGTATGATTACACAGTTTGCAATTGTTATGGATTGCATTGTGTCCCCCAGGCACCTGTGAATATGATCTATTTGGAAACGGAGTTTTTGAAGATAGTAACAATTAACATGAGATCATTATATAAGAGTGGGGCCATGTCTAATAGGACTGGTGTCCTAACAGAAGAGGGATGGGGATACTCAGGGAAAATAACCACGTGCAGTCAGAACAGTGTTGCAGTGATGATGTCTATGAGACAAGGATTGCCAGGAATTCCAGAGACTCAAAAGAAGCATGGAAGGATCTTTAGAGTCTTCTGGGGAAGAGAACACCCTGAATTCAGACTTCTCTCCTCCAGAAGTGTGAGAGAATACATTTCTGTTGTTTGTGGTACGTTGTTATGGAAGCCCCAGTAAACTAATATGAGCAACCTTCGAAAAGTTTCATTATCGTCTACCTCCATCACTTCACGAGCTTTCTGAAGGCCCCTGGTGTAGTGATGAAGGTATGGAACGAACCCAGGGCTGTAACTCTGCAAAGCCCCAGCCGACACTCCCTGTACCCCTTCCCTTGAACCATGAAATACAGGGAGCATCTGAGTATTTGCACTCCCCCACCAAGGAGACTTACAGGGTACTGCATGATGCTTATGTAAATTGGCCCTTCACAGCTGAAGGATTCCTGGGAGCCTGTAATGAATGATTCCACCACTTTAAAACATCAGCATTTCTGTAGGAGAAATATTATTTCTCCCCAAGCCTTGTGGTCGAGAGGAAGTCAAACCCACATATCCTAAATTCTATTTTAAAGGAGTGATTAGCTCCGACCCAGTATAGAACAAATGGAAGTGGATTTTGAGTTAGGATTGATGGGTACCATATGGCCTTAAAACAACAAAAACAAAACCCTGAAAAAAAAAAAAGTTAGACATGAGCGTCCTTCAAAATCGCACAAGCCAACATTTTAGCGTGGGCTACTGGTCTCATGCAGATTCCTCTCTCCCTCCCACCCTGTAATTAATTAGGGTCTGGGCTAAGCGGAAAAGGGGGAAACTATCCACCATGGAGTAGAACAGATGAAAAGTTGAGTGAAGGGCGAGTTGAGGTTTGAGTGAAAATTTGGCTCAAGGTGCTGTCTCTTCATTTGTGTTTGCTCTCAGACTTCACAGGGCTAGAGCTAAAAACATGCATGCGTGTGGTGTTAATGCGTTTAACAGCGTGATTGATTGAACAGCTATTCAGCGGGATTGCCCAGAGACCCTCCCCTCTCTCTCCGTACCAAGCTCTCGAACCTGAGCCGCTCCTTCCGTTAATGGAAAGCAGAGTGTGAGCAGGATGGCACCTTCTGTGGTCTTGTTCTGGACAGCCTCCCCATCTGGGGTTTGCTGGGGCGCTGCGCCAGGGCCCTATTGGGAAGGAGAGTGGCTGGGGAACAGCACCGCTGTAACATGTATTACGCAGAAGTGAAGTTCTTGAAATATAAATATACGATTGTCATGGCTGAGTTTGGGGTTTTTTTTTTTTTTTGGTTGGGGAAGAAAACAGCTTTTCAACGGCCATGTCATTCCATGCAGCTCCTGCTTGCATTGCCAGCAGCTTAGGGACTTGTAAAGGGTGGGGTGGAAATGGGGCAGCCATGGAGCCCCTCATTAATCAGCACCTGGAATCACATGGGATCAAGATGCAGCATCCCCACCCCCACGCCCACCCCCTACCATCGCTCCACTGAGAGACCAGCACAGGCAGGAATACTCAAGGCCTCCTCCCAAACCACATCCACCCATGACGTATCCAGAGAAATGGCTTGAAAAACCATTTTTCATATCGTACACTGTTCAATGTGTCCCTTCACTCCCTTCCCTGTTGGCCATACCCCAGAGAGGAGGTTCTATGCAGATCCTTGAAGTTGGTTCCCCCTTTCTATTCCATCCTCCCTCCACCCTCCCAGTATCACCACTCCCACCACTAGTCCCGAGGGAACATCTATCCTAAATTCCCCATGTTTCCAACTCCAGTGGACATCTTCTGTTCTAGCTGGATTTGTCTGGTAGAATTGGAATCATGTTAGTGGGTGGGAGGAAGCATTTGAGAACTAGAGGAAAGTTGTATATTTTATTGTTACTACACTGTACTTTAACTGGCTCATCTCTTCCCTCAACCCTTCTGTAAGAGGATGTCACTTCACCTATAACAATTTGTAAATTATTAAGGGTTCAAAGGGAAATATGGGGAGCTGGTACTGGGGGCCTAAGTGGAGGGAGGATGTTTTGAGAGTGATGATGGTGACAAGTGTGCAAATGTGGCCTGCATACAATTGATGTATGTATGGATTGTGTATGAGTCCTCACTAAAATGATTCATAAAAAAAGGGGGGTGCTGAGTTCTGGTGGCATAAGTGGTTGAGTGCGGGATTGTGGCCCGTGGGTTTGGTGGTTCAAATCCAGTGGCGGCTCTCAGGAGCAGTGCTGGGTAGCTCCCACGACCACCAGAGGGTAGTGATGCCCCCCCCCCCAAAAAAAAACAAAAAAAAGGGGGAAAGGCAAAGAGGAGCTTATACCAAGGGCTCAAGTAGAAAATATTTGGAAATGAATATGGCAACATATGTACAAATATGGTTGATACAAATGATGTATTGAATGTTCTAAAAGCTGTAAGAGCCCCCAATAAAATTAATTTTATAAAAAGAAAGAAAAATAAAACCCCTTTTTCAAAGCACAGAACAAGTCTCTTGTCTTTTGCGGTGTAAATGGGATACACATTCAGGTTCAGGTGAAGCGCCTCCTGTAATATCATGCCCTGGAAGTGAGGTAATTAGGATACTGTATATTCTCGAGTACAAGTTGACCCCAATATTAGCCGTGGCACCTAAATTTACCACAAAAACTGTATTAAAAATGTTCTGAAAAACATGGCGTATACTCAAGTAGATAAGGTACTTTCGCTGCTTTCTTAGCTGACTTGAGCTGAGTCTGACTTATGGGGACCTCGTGTACATGCTTAAAATGCCACTGGGTTGTGGGGGCAGTTCTCACAATGGCTTACATCGTTCAGGCTACTGTGCCCATGTGTCTCACCCCAGATTTCCTCAGTTCTTCAGGGCCCCCAACTTCACCAAGCAAGGTGTCCTGTACCAGAGACTGATGGCTTTGATGACATCTCCAGAGCATGTGAGTCAGGTGGGGTTCTGTGGTGTTCCCTCAGGTTTTCTCTCTGGCTAATTTCTGAAAGGCGATCACCAGAGGTCGTCCCTTGCAGTCTGGAAACTCTGTTGGAACCTGTCCATCATAACTTCTTGAAATCCTGATGGCATCGCTTCCAGGATCTTAGCAACATACAAGATACCACAGTCTGACAAGCAGACAGCTAGCTGGTAGGTAATTTAGAAAAGGCTTCCTAAATAAAAATACCTATCTCTTTTGGCAGAGATTGGGAATATCTCCCCCTTCCCTCCCCCCAATCCTGTGATGCACCTGACTTTGGATTGGGCTCTGAGTTAGTCTGCAGTGTCTGGGACAGGATTGTAGGGAATTGGGCCAGGACAATGAATTTAGGGTTTCATTGGCTGTTGGAGAAAGAGCCAGGAGCCCCAGCCTGTCCCAGAACCTCTGACCTCATCCTTCATGCTCTTGTCACAGCTTTGCCCGTCGTTGGGAAACACAGTGCGATCTGAAATCCATGCAGGACTTGCGAGACCCTAACCCTCCACCTTTCATCGTATGGCCAAGGAAGCAGGCCCAGAGAGGAGGATGCCTGAGCCACGTCAGACTAGAGTCCTTGGGGGCAGAACTGGGCTCTGACCACTGGACCCTTGCCTTCCTCTCATTCCTCACTCCACACCTGCTTGAGCCTCCGGGAGAACTGTTGGGTGGCTTTCTGGGGTTCATGAGTCCTGCTTGTACCCACAAGGAGACGTGATTCAGGGCACTGGAACGTGCGCGTCCCCTGTAGGGAGCTTCCCTTGGCGTGAGGGGCATGGACATTTAGCACCTTCCAGGAGGTGGGAAGGAACGAAGCCAATTACGTGTCCGGAATGCTAGGCCCCTCTTTTCCACACTCAGGGCTCCCGTGGTATATGAGCTCCTTGTTAAATTGATGTTTGCCTGTCTGGGGTGCCAGTGGAATAGACATTATAGGCCAATTAGAGATAAAAATCAAACCAACCAGAGCTGTCCTTTTAAAAATTAAAAGTCCTTTTTATGTGCCGTGGAGGTGTCGGCATTATCATAAAGACTAATTAGGACATTTTACAACATCCTGGTAACGGGGGGAAACAATATTGTTGGCAACTTTAAAGATTATTAAGCATCTTTAGCACTTCGGGTCAGATATTTAAGACGCTTTCGGTGCTCACCTGCTGTTGCTGCAGGATGTATTTTATTGCGTCATAAGAAGAAACGAGCAGTCTCAAGGTGTAAAGGCCTCTGGCCATGGACGGTCCGCCACTTGGCGAAACCCTGACACCAGGGTCTCAGGGAGGACTTGGGAGTGCAGAGCTTCCGGCTGTGCCTGGCCACCTGGAGGAAAGAGCCTGCCTCCTCAAGGCAGACATCTCCACTGCCTGGGCCTGGACAGTGGGGACAGGGAAACCACACGAGGAGTGTTCTAGTTACAGCTGTAATGCTGTTCTGAGAGCCGTGAGGAAGTCGGACTGGGGGGAGAAGGGGGAGATTCTGTCTGGGCTTTCGAATCTGTCCTCATCTAAATCCCTGGAGAGTGGACCCGGTGCCCTGGGGTCAAGCTGAAGGCAGAAGACTGGAGGGCCCATTGGGCTTGGCCGCTCAAACTGCATGCTCGGGTCAGTGGAACGATTGCCTAGGTAGGGTCATTACATAGGGACGGAATCCATGATCTCTTATGGACGTCAAGTACATATTGCCTTCAGTGAGTGGTAGCCAGGTTAGACAAAGCAGAAGGGATCCCTCCATGCCTCCCGGGTGCATTTAAAGCACTGGAGAGTTACCTAAAGGAACCAAACCCAATTTAACTCGCTGCCACAGAGCCAACGCCGACTCGTAGTCCCAGAAACCCCCTGTGCACGTTCCCGAGGATGCAGTTGTTTGCAGGAATAAAAAGCCCAGCCTTCCTGACCAGATGCTGGTGGTTTCAAACTGCCCACCACGAGGATTACAGCCCAACTGGTAACTGCTGCACCATCAGAACTCCTCTGTAAGCAAAGAGCATCCTAAAGCGTTCCCCGTGGAAGGCGATGCGCTCGAAGGTGCCATTTATCTGTGAAGTGCTCGAAAGCCTCTCTCATGTTCGGCTGTCTTAATTGAGACGAAAACCACACCATTAGGCCTCGCTTAGTTATCAGCACCAACAGTCGCTATTTACTTTGCAGTCTTAATGAAATCACAAGCGGAGTTACAGCTTCCTCCTCGGCTCAGGGAGCTGGGATTTTGCCGCAGGAACCATCCACCCCCATTGGGATTTAGTGGGGGGATCTCATAATCTGGTGCTAAGACGCGGCCTTTTCCTGGGGCCTGGTCTGCCGCCTTTCAAGGTTCCATCAACATCTCTCTCTTTTTAAAGGGTCTTTAAAAAAAACAAAACACAAGAACCTAAGCAGAAGGCCATCTTATTAAACAGAATCTGAAAAAAAAAAATCACTAACATACCTCAACCACACAAACATCGTTAACGGCTTTATGCATCTATTTCCCCCTCGCCCCTCTTGCGGGTAAGTTTATTTAAGTTTTACATAATTGTAACCACAGTATTTAAAGAGTTTTATGTCCTGCCTTTTTCACCTCCTGTATCATAACCTTTATCGGTGCTATTTTATGGTATTTGTAAACATAATGTTTAATGGTCTCATAATCTGTTATTAAGTGAATGTGTTAGAGCTCACCAGTTCTTTTAGGCCGAGAGATTGTTTCTAGTTTTGGGGTTTTTTTTGTGTGTTTTTTTTTTTTTTTTAATTTTGGAAGGGTTGCGGAGCTAGTAAGAGACGGAGTTTGGTTCGACAAGCCTCCTTTAAATGTGTGGGGTTTCTCTGTTCCAGAGAGTGCGTGTGTATAGCATCGGGGGTGGGTCTCCCAAGGCTTTAGCCGGTAGAGTTTGTTTCCCCTATTTGGAAAGCCTTTGCTAATTGAAGAGATCACAAATGGTCTTTCAGATTAACATGCGCTTCTTTGATTACTAGGCTTTCTGTCCACAACCCCGTGTTTTGCTAACTAGTTGGATTTCCTTAATTATGCAAATATTTTTTTCTGAGTTTACCTTTTTATTTCAATTAATTTATTCTTAGTATAGGCAGAGGTTTAGATTTGCTTAGCGCACCTCCCCCTCCCCCCACCCCCCCAATTCCTCGGTGGCTTCTGCTAAGCTTTTAAGCTTAAAAATTCCTCTATCCCTCCAGAGGTATGACAAATATCCAATTCAATTGCCGCTTAGCTTCATTCTCCGGCTTCACTCTTTTACTTCTTACTTTGTGGTGTGCCTGATATTTATTTGGGGAGATGATGGGAGATGTGGACACCAATTAGCTTGGTCCCTAAATGGAAAGCTGTTTGTGTTGGCTGGATTCTTTCCTTGGCGATGGCTTCTTTCTTCTCTATTATTATTATTATTATCAGATTTTAGGGATTCCTTAAGTAAGAAGCATACTAGACAGCATTGAGGTCAGATTATCTATCTATCTATCTATCTATCTATCTATCTATATTGCATTGTGGTAGATTCTTTCAATCAGGCAACTTTGTGGCACTTGTACTGGGGTCAGAAGCACGGGGTAACTGGATAATATATCTGCTGTGTGCTCCGTGCTGATGGACGACAACCGTAGAGAATGAAATAGAACTGACCCATAGGGCTTCTTAGAAGCTGGGGAGATCTTTAGGTTCATCTTGGCAGTTCTCTAATGATGTAATTTGACGGTTGGGTAAGGTTGCTCCATCAGGTCTGGGTTCAGTGGGGAGCCTTGTGAAGAACATGGAAGACTAGATGCTAGAACACCCGAATCACCTGGGCCCAAACAATGCGAGCGAGATTTTCTTCTCGTATGTACCTACCAGTGTGGGTATAGCATTGGGTTGCTAGCCCACAGCCAGCCACCCCTCAGCAGCCAGATGCGCTAGCTGTTAAGATTGATAACCCCGAAACTCCAAAGAGCACCTCTTTTGCGTCCTGGAAGGTCACTCCGAGTTGGAATCCATTGGATGGCAATGGGAGGTCAGAGGCGGGGTCAGAGGCAGGGTCTGAGGGGTACTCCCCTGTGGAGAAGCCTGGATCGAGAGCGGGGCCACCAAACGAGGACCCTGTGTCCACCATGGCCTGTTGCTTGGTTTGGGGACCCATGAGCTGTGAATGGATTGTACATTTTTGAGCGGTTGAAATAAAATAAAAATAGAAAATAAAATTTCATGACTTGAGAAAATTGCAGGACATTCCAATTCCTGTCTCCAAAAGTCACGATTTATTGGGACCCAGTCAGGCCCCTGTGTTGACATGTTGTCTTTGAGCTGTAATGACCGGCATGAATCCTTGTGCCGGTCACCACCTGGCCCGCAAGCCAGCGAGTGGGTGACTTTGAGGCAGAGAACTGAAATGAGAAGCGGAGTCCCCGGGTCCCGGGGACTTAAAGGAGTGCCGTGCCTGAATGTCTTGTTGCTGTTTCTTTCAGCAGCAAAATTACAACCGTTGTATCCTAAGGACACAAAACCGTGCTGAAAGATTATGAATCACAGGCCTTCCACGTCTTGCAATCATGTGAATTAGGTATCTGAAATTCTGCTACACTACAGTAAAAACAACAACAACAACAACAACAACAAGCTCATGAAGTGGGAATATGCTACTCTTTTAATGCATGGCTGAGCTGCAAAGCAAGTGTGAGGGATTTTTAGAGGTATCCGACCAGGTGGGGGAACAGACCCAGTGGGCTGAGCCTACAGAACGCTGGCAGCTTCCCTGAAGGATCGCTGGTGACCCCTTGGGCGAAATAGGACACAAAGCCTTGGGCAAGGGCGAGGTGGGAATTGGCTTGCAAACTCTTCCCTCCTCCACCCTTTCCCCTGTGGGCAGTAACTCTGCGACTGCTGGAGGACAAAGATGGCGTTAGCGAGAAGGTGACCCAGGAAAAAAAAAGTTCTGCAGAAGGAAACAACCAAGAAATCTGCTTTCAGTTAAGGATGAGGGAAATTTTTCCACTTGAGAATTCACGATACGCACTAAATCTTCTGCAGATTTGGGATCTGGACTCATCTGGCCTACCGAGTTTGCACCCCACCCCAGCATTTGGTTTTATGGGGTCTAAGTTCTGGGGTGCCCGCAGGCTCTCAGGGCTGGCCGGTGTAGGTTCTTCCCCATTCTCCATGTGTGCCTCCTACGAAGCCCAAGAAGAACAGTGCGGTGAACATGAGCTCCCTGACAGTGACCCACTGGAGTGACAACACTCCAGAGTGATGAGGGTCCCGTGAGTGAGATTCAGAACACACAACGAGAGCCGAAGCAGTGCGACAGAGACGTCCGTGAAGGGAGCTACTAGGTACGGCATATCACCTCGCCATATTTCATTGTAAGTGAGACACATACGAGTGAGTCGAGAGTACAGGTGGCGAATGAGAGATCAGTGACAATGCACAGTAGATTTGGAAGAGCGTCAGAGTGAACCTCTGGAATTTAAAAAATTTTATATATAGACAATCCCAATAGTAGAAGGTCAATTTAATCTATTGTCAACCTCTCAGGAGAACAATGGCCCATCCTAGAGGGCTAGTAAAGCCGGGGGTAACATAGCTTTGGAACAAACCACTTACTGTTGAAAGATGGACTTGGAAATAGAGATCTGAAATCTCTATGCCTTTGTAAGATGAAATAGAAAGCAGGCCATATCCCAGGGAAATGGCCTTTACATATGGGTCATGTGAGTGAGGGTGGTATGCCACTCCATCTTGCCCCTACATGATTGGAATGAGTGGACATTCACATGAGATCAAACTCTTACACAACTGTGAAATTACATCATTTCACAATTGCATCATGCCAACCTGCTAAAAACCATGGCCCAGCCAATTGAAGCGTATTTTGGGTGGACACAATTCATTCCACGACAATGGATAAGAAAGCAGAGCCATTTTTGAGGCAAAAGGACTTGTAGCAAGGGAGTAGGAGGTGCCAACATCACACAGGGGCTGAGCCCCGGTGGCATAGTGGTTGTGCGCGGGACTGCGGCCCACTGGGATGGAGGTTCGATTCCGGCTCCCAGGAGCAAAGGCTGGGCCTCCTACTCCCACCACCAGGGCAGTGATGCCTAAAAAAAAAAAAAAAAAAGAAAGGATCAGTAGCCACTACAGAGATGCAAACAACAGCAATAAAATATCATCTCAGCCCAGCATTAATAGCAAGGTTGAAAAACAAATAAACAATGACAATGTTGGTGAGAGTATGGAGGAACTGGAACCCACGTATACTGCTTGGGGAACTTTAAAGGGGCACAACCACTTTATGGCACTTCCAGATAGCGATCCCAGTATTTGGTATATATTTAAGAGAAATAAGAGCTGTGACAGAGATATTTGTCAACCCATGCTCATCACAGCCTTATTTCCCACAATAAAAAGATGGGGACAACCAAAGTACTCCTCAACAGACCAGTGGACAAGTAAACTGTGACACACAGGCATGCAATGGAATATTTATCATACAACGATAAAGAAAAATGATCCATCTGCAAAACACCTCATAGCATGGATGAACGTGGAGGATGTTATGGTGAGTGGAATGAAATAGGCCAGAGGAATGAATATTGTATGTAGTTGTTGTTAAGTGTTTTTGGATTGTTTCCACAGTGCCTCTACATGCAACAGAAAGAAACGTTGCCTTGTCCTGTGCCATTGTCACCATTGCTGTGTTGGAGCCAATTTGTTGCAGCCATTGTGTCAGTCCATCTGGAAGAGGATCTACTTCTTTGCCCACCCTTCACTTGAACAAGAATAAGACCCTTTTCTAGGGGATGGTCACTTCTGTACATGTCCAAAGTCTGTGAGAGGACGTTTCACCATCCTTATTTCTAAGGAGCATTCTAGTTGCACATCTTATAAGACAGATGTGTTTGCTTTTATATTTTCAATTTCTTCCCCAACACCAGAATGCAAATACATCAGTTCTCTGGCACTCTTATTGATTAATCATCCAACTGTCACACACATATGAGGTGACTGAAAAGACCATGGTTTGGGTCCAGTGAACCTTCACCCTAAAAATGGCTTTCTTGCTCTTCAACACTGTAGAGAGGTCTTGTGCAGCAGATTTGCCCAAAGCATTACATCTTTTGATTTCTTGACTGCTGCTTCCATGGATATGATTGTAGGTCCAAGTAAAATGAAATCCTGGACTACTTCAGTCTTTTCTCTGTCTATCATGATGCCATCTACTGGTTCCATTCTGAGAATTTTTATTTTGCATTTAGTTTTCATCCATCCCAAAAGCTGCAGTCTTTGATTTTATCAGCAAGTGCTTCAAGCCCTCCCCACTTTAGCCAAGGCAAACCAGGTTGTGCCACCTCTATATTACAGGGGGTTAATAAAACTTCCTTCAGTCCTTCAAGAAAATGATATTTTCTTTAGATCAGCTTCTTGGATTATTTTTTCAGCCTACAGATTGAAAAAGTATGGTAAGACTATGCAACCCTGAAATTCACCTTTCCCAATTTTAATGTAGGCTTCCCTTGTTCTGTCTGAACAACTGTTCATGTAGAGGTTCTGTATGAGTACATTGAAGTGTTCTGGAGTTCCCATTCTTCTCAATGTTACCCATAGCTTTTTGAGTACACACACAAATAATTTTGCAGAGTCAACAAAACACAAATAAACATAATTTGAGTGTCTTTGCTTTCAGTTAAGATGCAGGATTGTTCCACATCCTCTTCTGAGTCTGGCTTAAGTTTCTTACAGCTCTGTCAGAATGTATCGCTGCAATAATTATTGGATAACCTTTATCAGAATTTTACTTGCAGATGATACTAATGATGTTGTTTAATCATTTCCTCATTCTGTTGGGTCACCTTTTTTTGAAATGGCCACAGACCTGAATCTCTTGCAATCAGCTGGTCAGGTAGCTGCCTTCCAGATTTCTTGGCATAGGCAAGTGAGTACTTCTAATGCTTTATCAGTTTAATATATTTCAATTAGCATTCTGTCAATTCATGGTGATCTCTCTTTTTTGCTAATGTCTTCATCTCATCTTGTGTCTCTCCCTTCAAAGTCACTGGCACTTGATCACTTACTAACTCTTGATATATTAGTAGGTCTATACATTCTATTGAAGCAGTGACTCAGTCTATTCCTTTTGCCCTCTTTTTGATGCTTCTGCATTGTCCAGTAGTTGGCCATAGAATCCCCCAATACATCATCTGAGACTTGAATTTCTTCTTCCAAGATTTTAACCTGAGATATTCTGAGTATTCTTTGTTTTTGTTTTTCTGACTCTAGGTCTTCATACTTGTCATTCTACTACTTACTCTGCTTTATTACTTACTTTCTTCTTCTCAAGTTGCCCCTTGCCATTTTCTGTTCCAGTCATTTGCTGCACTGCCTCTTCTATTTGCTCTAGCTCCTCTACATTCAGGTCTCTTCTGACATTCATTTAGATCTTTCCTTGTCTTTTTAATAATCTTTTCTTTTCTTTGGGTATGATATTCCTGTTTTCGTAACACAACTCACTAGCCCTGCTGTCTAATTTTGCTCAATGAGTCAAATCTATTCTTATGATATCCTTGAAAATTTGGCTGGAATATACTCAGGGCTGTACTTTGGATCTTGTGAACTTATTTTAATTTTCTTCACTGTCAAGTTGTAATTGATGATCTTTCCCCCAGGAAGACCCTGATGGTGTTGGGCTTCTCCATGGTCTCGTCCTACAGTTATAGTCAATTTGATTCCTGTGTGTTCAGTTTGGTAATGTCTAGATGGATAGTTGCCATTTGTGTTATTGGAAAAAGGTATTTGCAATGAAGAAATAGTTGGTCTTGCAAAATTCTATAAAGTTCCACTGAAACTTATTCTCCTTAGGTTTCCATATTGGTATTTGAAATTCTGTTGGCATAGTTTCCAGCATCACAGCAACACATAAGCCACTGTAGTACAATAAACTGACAGGTGAGTTTCGTATGAGACCACTGTTATAAAAAGTTGAGAAAAGGTTTTCACACAAAGGAAATTTTTTTTGATGGTTGCCAGGTGTGAAAAGGAAAGGGAAGGCAAACCAGCAAGCAAAAGATAGATGGTTATTAACTTGGGTGAAGGAGAAGGCAATATGCATTGTTATTAGGTGCTGTCAAGTTGGGTTTGACTCATCGTGATCCCATGCACAACAGAATGAAACACTATCTGGGCTTGTGTCAATCCTCATAATTGTTATGTTTAGCCCTGTTTTTAAGAGAAAGACCCTAAATGAGATGGGCTGACAAGGTGTCTGCAACATTGGGCTCAAACATCTAATAATAAAGAGGTCAGCAAAAATGATGAAGGCTGAGGCAGACACTGTGAAGACTACAGGGATTAAAGGCAACAGAGTTAATAAGTGTTATGTACCTAATACTGCAGTTACAACAACCTAGGAGTCAATGCATAATATTCAAGCCAAATATGAATGGGAAGGAAAATGGACTTTATCTATCAATCATCTATCTTATCTATCTATCTATCTATCTATCTATCTATCTATCTATCTATCTACCTATCCTTCTAATCTTTTATCTCTTCACCTATTTACCTACCTGTGTACATGTATAAATATCCTTTGTGAAATATATATTTAAATATATGTATATATGTATACCTGTGTATATAAATCTATATCTATTTAGCAGAGGGTATTTTCACCTATGTATTTACCTGTAATACCACTATGTCCAGGAACATAGTAAAGCACACTGGGGACAAAGGCAGGAAAACTTCTTGGCTAAGAGCAAGCACCTGAGAGAGTTGTCATTAGGTTAAGCAGGGGCCTCAGGAGCATAATCTCAGTAAGGTGGGTGGGGACATAGGAGACGCCCAAGTCCATTGCCATAACACCACCCACAAAGACAATGCTCAACTTTCTAATTTGGCAAATAGCAGTTGGGGTCTTCACAGCTTGAAATTGGCTAAGATGTGAAAGCTGATGTTTCCCTGTTCACAGCCAAGTAAAGTGAAGGCCATCAAAGATACAATGAAACAATTAGTCTAATGGAATAACGGGTCGTGGGCATCCCAACCTTCATGTCTGTGAGACCAGTGTCTGTTCACCTTCAGAATGAGCTCACATTAGAAGGTCCAGGATTGTGTGGGAAATGTGAAACAAAACTCAAAATCATAGAAGACCAGGCTTCCTGGTCACATGGACCCTGATCAAACCCTTAGGATGATGATCCTCAATCACACTTCATGCCTTGAACTGAACTCACCCCTGTGGTCCAATATTCAGTCAGACAGTAGGCAGGTTTATAAGGTGAACAATAGCAACGAGGAGGCAAGGATTCCTTAAAATAGCAACTAAGCCCACATGGAAGAAGCACAGCAGCCTGGGTGATCATGAGGTGTTGAGGGGATCAGCTATCAGTCATTAAAGAATAAAAATTCACATCATTGTGACTGAGGGGGAGTGCAGAGTGGGGACCCAAAACCCATCTGTGGGCAACTGGACATTTCCTCACAGAAGGCCCAGGAATGGGAGGAGGCAGTCATGGTGCAGTGTAGCAATGATGAAACATACAATGTTCCTCTAGTTCTTCGGTACTTCCTCCCATCCCACTATCATGATCCCAGTTCTACCTTACAAATCTGGCTGGACCAGAGGATGTACAGTGGCACAGATAGGAACTGGAAACACAGGGAATCCAGACCAGAAGAACCTCTTAGGACTGGTGGTAAGAGGGGCAGTAATGGGAGAGTGGAGGGAAGGTGGGGTAGAAAGAGAGAACAGATTGCAAGGATCTACTTATGGCTTCCTTGGGGATGGACAATGGAGGTGTGGGTAAGGGGAGATGTCGGATGGTGTAAGATATGACAAAATAATAATTTATAAATTTGTCCAAGGACAATGATTAGCAAGTGGGAAGCAAGTTAGGAAAAGAGGGAAGAATGCAGATGGGAAGCACAGGAGGAAGGGGTGCTCCGTGGTGGGTGTTGCAATCAGTGACATATAACAAAATGTTGCGTAGAAGAATCTTCTCTCTGGACCCTTCATATAGGCAGGTATGCCCAAATTCCCCACCCTGAAGACCTGCCCATTTCCGAAGTTCATCTTTTGATGCTGGACAAACTTCAAGGTCTTATCTTGCATGCCAGCCCACATGGGCAGGAAGAAGGGGGGAGGAGTGCTCAAGACCTGAGGCCACTGAGATCACCCAAAGGGCTTTTTGCCCTTAAGCATGTGCTGGTCTGTCTGCAGCATTGACTTGCACTCCAAGCTCTTCCTGCATGTCTCTATCAGTGCCACTTCCCACCCTGCATGCAGCCATACCCTTCCTGACATCCACAGCCAGGTCAAGGTCACTGCGGGGCTCCTCCTGCTCTGGGCCGCTGCTGGCCTTGGACTCCCTTAGGAATGCCAAGTGCCTCTCTTCTATAGGCAGGGGTCAGCCTCTGGTGCTTGACCACCAGGCCGATTCAAACTATATCCAAGTTTTCCTCTTGCTTGGGTTTCTGAGGAAGCAGCCTCAGCAGGCTCTTCAGTCCACTCCCACCTTCAAGAAGGTCTGGCTGAGGAGCCAGAGGCACTTCTCAGAATCAGGCTAGGAAGTGTTTCTCCGGATCTTGACTTTTTGGACATTTGGGGGGTGGGGGGGGGGGAAGGTTCAGATCTGACAGTTCCTCCTCAGGTTGTGGCTGGGAGAGGCGGGTGTGGAGGGGTGTGTGTCACAATGGCTATGAAGGGAAGCTTGGCTTTGTGCTGGAGGTAGCAGTGGTCTCCTGCCTAGGACTCTGGTGGTGAGAGAATGACAGAGGACAAGGCAGGAGGGGCTCCTGGTTGTTCCCTTGCATTGTCATCTTTCCCAGGCACACCTGGGACCCATTCCAGGCCTGGAGCTAACAGGTTTTCCCTCTCTCTTCTCATCTGGCAACCCTGCCTCCACAGAAAAGGGCATGATCTTAGAAAGCACAGCCAGAGAGCAATGGCCAGCTGGGTGTAGACCCAGACCTCTACATAAACCGTGTGACCTCAGACGTTATGTGATTTGGACACTGCACAAACACATCTGCACAACATCCAAATTGCACAACTTCCTGTTCCACTGATGGTATTGTGATCCTGAGTCGAGAGTCCACTCGCCTAGAGTCGAGAGTGAACACCAAAGGTAAGTCGCTGCTGATGTAACCTCAGGGTGCATGCTACCAATAATGGCAATTTATTGATTAGATCCAATGTTGATCCCAGATCATGTGTTTGGGTGAAAGAAAATTTTATTTCATTTTCAAAAGCCTCAATTTTGTCATTGTTCTTAACCTCTTTTGAATTATTTACTTAACATCTTCCTGTCAGCGGTCATTCATTTCCTCTGTCTTGTACCTTTCTTACCCTAATGAATGTTGTTACTGCTGTAGCTCCCCTGCCACACAACACCCCAACCCTACCTTTCGACACCTAATTCTTGAAAAATTAGCCCCGCCTCCTCTAAGGAGAATCTCTGATTGTGCTTACATCCTATATTTTCTGCCTGATCTTCACAGGATAATCTCATTGTGAGACAGCATGCAGTTAATGAGAATTATTATGCTAATGAAGACACAAATTATTATTTAATAATTATGTCAGCAATGAAAACAATTATAGGTTAATTGTGACAATTACTATTAAAATAACAAGGTGAAGGTTGAATTGATGTCAATAAATTAGGAAGAGAGTTCAATTAGAAGGAAATTTAAACATGAATTGTGAGCAAAGGACTGGTTCATATAGGAAAAAAGAATTCATAAAAGCTAAAAGCAATCTTAACCAGAAAGTTTGGTCAGAGAGAGATTCCAACATAGAAACTTAGAACAGAGTTGTCTCAGGTGGTCTAGGGGATCACTTAAGTGCAAAGAAGCATTGCTAAAAATAATGTTTTTATTGTTAGTAAAAGGACACTCATCACTAAGATGAGGGGGCCTTTTGAGAGCTCAGAGGAAGACTTATTAACAACCTGCCCCCTTTGGCACGGGTTTGTTTGTTGAGAGGGAGGAGCTCTTGAAGCACTTGCTGCTGCAGGTTAAGGATTGTAGCCTTCAGTGTGGATTACAGCTCAATCCTGACAACTAGACCCATAGGTGACATCATGACAAATGGAGAAAAGGTTGAAGTTGGCAAGGATTGAATCGTGCCTAGACCTACCATCACTGCACATAGAATCAGTAGTCAAGAGCTCAAAAGCTATATTGCATCAGATAAATCTGCTGCACAAGACCTCTTTAGTGACGAGCAAGGATGGCACTTTGAGGACTAAGATGAGCCTGACCCAAGCCACGGAATCTTCCCTTGTTTCATGTACATGTGAAAATTGGACACAGAAAAAGAAAATCCAAAGAAGAATTGATGTGTTTAAATTGTGGTACTGTAGAAGAATATTGACCATACCGGGTACTGATAAAAGGACAAACTGATCTGTCTTGGAAGAAATGAGCTCCTTAGAAGCAACGATGGCAAGAGTTCATATAATATTTGGCCATGGGATTAGGAGAGAACAATCCTTGGAGTAGGACCTGCTGCTTGGTATTGAGCAGAAAAGGACAGGAAGGTCCTCAAGGAGGCAGATTGACATCATGTTTGCACAGTGGGCTCAGGCATAGGGACCATTGTCAGGATGGTGCAGGGCTGTGCAGTGTTTTGTTGTGTTGTGCATACAGTCACTCTTGGTCAGAACCAGTTGGATGGCACCTAACAATGTGAGAGATTGTAATGTCAAAGGCAAGTGTTTTTTTTTGTCAGGTTGGTGAGCTACACAAATCCAGAGATATTCATGTATAAGAGAGAGCTTTATATCAGGAAGTAGTTATGTGTCAGGAAAACATCCAACCCCAGTCCAGATCAAGGCCATAGGTCTGATATTAATCCATAAATCCCTCTTCAGACTCACACAGTGACATGAAATGATGTGGAATGCATAAAGATCATAGGCCAGGGAGTGCAGAGACTTGAGAATCCAATGGTGGCGGAAGCACCGTTAGAGGTGCTTGAAGGTGCACCTCTTGAAGGTGCTTGAAGGTCAATATTCTTCTACAGTACCACAATCTAAACGCATCAATTCTTCTTTGGATTTCCTTTTTCTGTGTCCAATTTTCACATGTACATGAAACAAGGGAAGATTCCATGGCTAGGGTAAGGCTCATCTTAGTCCTCAAAGTGTCATCCTTGCTCTTCACTAAAGAGGTCTTGTGCAGCAGGTGTTAGAGGTGACAAGGTGGCTTGAAGAAGGTAAAGCAGAGAGAGAGGGGCTCTCACAGTCTCAGCAAGTCTCTGAGTGACTTGTCAACAGGAAATTAAGAGAGAGAAAGAGAGAGAGAGAGAGAGAGAGAGAGAGAGAGAGAGAGAGAAGACTGGCTCCCAGAGAGGCATTTATTTAGGTTGCTCCAATCAAGCTGTAATCTGATTGACAGGCTAAATGGCACTCCTTGACGCTTAATATCCTCAAGTGGACATGAGATTATATAACCTACCACACCAAGAAAGCAGCAACATAATATGTGAGCTATAACCAGGCTGGTGTCATGCCTTCTTGGTCACCAAATATCCATTGGCTGGCAGTATTTCATTTTACCCTGTAGCTATCCCAGTTTCCTCATCAATCAAAAAAAGGCTTCGAAATTTTATGGAAATGAGTAATTGTAGAGGCATTGCCTCCCTTACAGAAGATAATCAATGTTACTTACCTCCACTAGCATTGCCTTTGAGTATCAGTGAATTGGGCATTCTTGGGTGTATACATAACTGCATGACTATATACAGGTAGACATGAGGGTGTGGGTAGGTTTCTGTACTTGGTCCATTTACAACAAGAATTTCTTGTGTGTCAGGTAGTTTATCCTATGACCTGTGAAGATAATGGCTGGTGGACAACATTTGTTGTCAATGGCAAAGGGCACATCTGGGCTGGAGGCAAGGGTGTCATGATCACTTACTCATCACTGCCAAAGTCCGTCCTTGATAATTACTATCGGCTTTGGTATTTTCTGTATCACTATTCTTTTTTTTTTTTAGTTTTTTTTAGGCATCACTGCCCTCTGGTGGTGGGAGTAGGAGGCCCAGTCTTTGCTCCTGTGAGCTGGAATTGAACCTCCAACCCAGTGGGCCGCAGTCCCACGCTGTATCACTATTCTTATTTCAACTTCAGTTTGCTTTTAAATTATCCATGCAGTTTCATCAAAAAAACAAACTAACCTAGAACTCCCCCCCCCCACCTTAATAAAAGCTCTTACTGTCATTGAGTTGTTTCTAACTCACAGTGGTGCTCTAGGATAGAGTTAGGTTTCTGAGGCTGACATGAGTAGGAAGCCTCATCTTTTCCCTTGGAGTGGCTGGGGTTTCAAAATACAGAGTTTTCAGATAGCAGCCCAATGGGTGTGTTAGGCAGGATTCTTACTAGAAACAAAAACAGGGCACATGATTTTAGATAGATACAGCGAGAAGGAATAGAGCAGTTAATGAATTCACACACTTGTACAGAGGGCTCAGTTCAACTCACTTTTGTGGAATAGTTAATATATGTAAGTCCTTCAGTTCACATAGGCTGCTGGGTCTAAGGTCAAGGAAACAGACAGCAGAGTCCTTCCTCGGGCAAGGCAGGCAGGGTCTGCTCCCCGGCACCAAACGGCAGGGTTGGTCAGCAAGAGTCAGTAACTTGGGAACTTAGTCAAGTAGGTCAGATGGGATATCAAACTTAAGTTATGTAAGGTGACAGTATCCATCAGCCTGAAGCTTAAGTGAAGTATGCACCAGCAGTGTGGCAAAGCAGATTTTGAAGGAGCCTCAAGCTCTAGCAACATGATCCATAGTCAAAAC
Organism: Nesogale talazaci; assembly: GCA_004026705.1. NCBI lineage: Eukaryota > Metazoa > Chordata > Mammalia > Afrosoricida > Tenrecidae > Nesogale > Nesogale talazaci. The sequence goes on from PVJH01002990.1 coordinate 123,671, forward strand.
TTGTCAAAACTTGTCCCACAAGTTGAGGCAGGGAACTAACCAAAGCAGCAGCACACTGGTCCAATCACCAGAGAACAGGAGAAACAGGGACAGGCATTACAGAGCCATTTATATCTTTTGCCCTTTGATCAAACTGCGACCTGATTAATACCACATGCTCCTTTTGACCAGGTTGGCGCAATAAACCCCAGGACTGTGGGTAACCAGCTCCACTGCTAGGGCTCCTTTGACTCTCATTAGTTTGACTTAGAATGCTGAGCTGGTAGGGGCTCTCGTCTGTCTTCTTTAACAGATGAAAGAACTGAGGACCAAACACAAGAAGCTGTTTTTCCAAAGGTGCAGGGTTGGCTATAGCAGATATGGAATGAGAATTTTAGACATTTTAGACTTTAACACCTTGTTAAATATATATATATTCCGCTTTACCTTTTGGTAGGTCATCAATGATAAGATGATTTTATCTTTGTGAAACAGTTTTTAATTTTCTAAATGTTTTCATCACACCCTTCCACTAGACCCTCATAGCATGTGATAAGATAGGCTCTTCTGGCCTGTATTTTAAATAGGTGGGAACCCTGATAGTCCCTCCAAGGTCATATTTTGATAAGCAAGTTTTGGAAGTGTTTCTAAAATCCAGTATTTCTAGTTCTGGCTTTCTGTTCCTGCACGGCCCCGGGATATAGGCAAACATGGAAGGAGATAATAACTTTTTTATATTAGAAATGAAATACAACCTTAGGTTTACCATGGAAATGCTTTTGTTCCCCCTTCTTCAAAATATCAAATCAATCACATTGAAAGAATTTCTTTGTGTTGTATTTTGCAGCGACCCTGTCTAGTCTGTGGCAGTAACCAGGAGAATCGACTTCACAGCTGAATGTGAGCAGCATGGCTCCATAGATGCTCTAAGAACCATTTCAGACTATTCAGGGATCAGACATTCAGCTCAGTGCTTTAGTGAAAACTAATGAAACCCAAAGCCCTCAGGCTTGTCTAGCTATTAAAAATGAAACCCTCACATCATCCCCCAAAATAATAAAAATGAGAAGAGGAAAAGTGACCTAGTAAGAGAAGATACACGGCAGCTTTATGTTTTGGGAATGTTCTATGGCCACCTTACAGATTCCTGGAGTGGGGTGGCTGGTGCCAGTGGCTTAAAGTTGGCTATTTGCATGATACCCTCTTTCAGATTGCTAGCCTATGTCTTTGTGCTATTTGCAATGGCTTTGGAGATTTGGCCCTGATTCTTGGCCAGAAGGAGAGAACCTTCATTCAGGTTCTGCCAGGGTCTGGTGAGCATGAATATATTTTGTTAATAGTTGCAAAGATTACCTTTTCATGAAATCATGGGTTGAATTGTAAACCCGTAATTTATGGGTCCAGTTGGCTAGGCCTGGACCCTCAACATCATGCACTCGCCCTCCACTTTATGTAAACCAGTGGCATTGTGAGATGTTTGCAGTAAATACGATATTCTACACGTTTATGATACGCCTTGAGTTGCTAACTGCAAGGTCAGCAGTTTGAACCCGGCAGCCTCTCTGAGGGAGAAAGATGAAGCGTTCTACTCTCATCAAGAATGTTCGTCTTCGAAACTCACAGAGAAAGTTCTTTCCTGTCCTAGGGGGTCACTTTGAGCCAGAATCTACTTGATTCTCACTGCCCTTGAGTTAACTGCGACTCATCATGAACTTGATGGCAGAAAGCAATATTAAGGAAGGAGCCCTCCGTGACAGGGAGTGTATGTTACAGGGACAGGAGGAGGGTAGGTGAGAGCTTGAGTAAGAGGGTCAGAAAAGGATGCGATTCAAATCCCATCCTTAATCAAGTGTCTTTTCTTAAGCCCTAGCTTTTGTTTTACTAGGAGAGAGAAACAAGCAGAGCAGGGAGATGAACTCCAAACTAGTCACCATTGAGTCAATTCTGAGTAAACCCTAGAGGACAGGACAGAACCGGCCAGGAGGGTCTCCAAAGTTGTCACTCTTGACCAGAGCACAAAGCCTCATTTTTCTCCCTCAGAAAGTCTGCTGGTTTTGAACTGCTGACCTTGAGGTTACCAGTCTAATATGTAACCAATGCATCACACCACCAGGGACTTAACAACCACTAAACAAAACAGAGCAGGAGTGGAGCACATTCTCCCTGGGTGAGAACCTCCCAGAGCCAGGAGCGGGCTCCTGGACACACGGAGAGCTCCAAGGGACTCCAGACTTACCGATGCTGCAGGAAACCAAGACATTCCCCTGGATCCAGCGAAGCAAGTCTCCCCCTAGCGCTTATGCTCTGAATTTGGACATACCACCTCTTCAGTGGTTGTAGAGCATGGCGTTCTGTGTGCTAAAGTCATGGACTTCTGGCATTTTGATTAAAGCAACACTAGACAGCCAAGATTCATGAGGATAGCTATCATGTACTAAGTTCCAGCTACTCTTCGGCCTGCTGGATGCCTATTAGCTCATCAAATGATCACAATTCCATGCGGTGACTTCCCTTGACAGAGAAGAACATTGATGAACAGAGAAGTAACGAGACTTGTCAAAGGCTGTGCGGCTGATAAATATCCAAATCGGGACTCAAGCTGGAGTCTTTGGAGGAAATCTTTGTAGTACAGCAGTTGTATTGACTCATCACCATTAGGAGAGCTGACCTCCAGAGAGCTTTTGAGGCTATGGGACTTGGAAGCGTGTGTCTTCTGAGGTGCTTCTGAGTGGGTTTGAACTGGCAAATCATCGAGTGCTTGCCTGTCTGCCTACCAGGGAGTCCTGTGATGGTGATGAAGATAACTCATGTTCTGTTGAATAAAGAGTCAACCATGCAAGCAAGACCTGGTTCTCCGATTTTCAATGCCATCTTAGTTTGCTAGTTTGTGGGACCTAGCTCCCTTTGGGCAGGCTGGTCTTTCCCCATCCGGTGTCAGTTCTCTAGCACTAAAGGTTGTGGAAGGCACTGCCTCTGCAGTGAGGCTTCCCTGTGTGAAAGAGAAAACGCCAGCTCCACTAGAAATAGACAGAGGTGCTAAGTGCACTCCATGTCCCAGGCTGCTAACTGAACAGATGGAGGTCCTGGTCCATGCAGAGGCTCGTGAAAGGCAGGCGTGGTGACCCCCCTCTGAAAAACAGGCAGAGCTCTACTCCGACACACCTGGGCTCACCCCAAGTCGGAGTTGACCACGGCTTATCTGTGCTGCAAGAGCTTAGGTGCGGCATTTCTGAGTCCTCCTTCCAGCTTTGGGTTCTAAGCACGTGCATGCGGGGTGAGGCGGGTGGAGCATCCATCTGGAAGGGGTTAGCATGGAGGTCGGATCACCGGTGGCTCTCTGTGTGGTAGGAAAAGGGGATTCAAAACAAGAGGGATTCTCTGTCTTCACTGATTTCAGAGGCTGTGACTTGTAGGCGCGTCTGCAACCGTCTTTGTCCTCAGTAACACGTTTGCCGGGGGTGTGGGGATGTGCCCCAGAGAGTCCCACGGAGCTCAGAGTTGTGAAGGGCAGGACATGGATCAAATGCTTTTGGCCAAGGTTTTTCCCCTCATCAGATCAGCAGTCACAAGGAGGATGAAGGCCATGCATCGGTCCAAAGGCAGCGTCTAAAGCCCGGAAACCGCTGCAGCCTCCCTGGTGTTGTCGCTGTGATAGCCCCCACACCCACCCCCCCGTTGGGAAAGGGTCTGTTTAGTTCAAACAGTGGCTGGCTATTGAGCGTTGATTTCTGAAGCCCTGGCAGGAGGAGGGGAAACTGTGTTGCAAAGGCCTGGCTTCTGTGATCGAGGTTTAAAGGCATTGCAGAAATCTCAGGTGCAATGAGAACTCAGGAAGAGGATTTAGGACCTGCAGAAGTCACCTGGGTCTCAGGGTTGGCACAGGCACTCTTTCCTTTGATGGCCTCACCTGGCAGGCTGTGTTATAGCGACTGGGGCGGTGGGGATGCTGAATATGGCATACTCCTTTTTAGATGCATGGTGTTTTCGGTAGGCAGTGGAGGTGGAAATACAACTTACACTTCCCCAGGAAGCGTTTCTCAAATTAGAAGCAAGCAAAGCCAGCAAACAGCCCAACAAAGGTATATTCCGTGGGAGTCTGCATGTCTGTTTTTGTAAAATACCTGTTTTCAAAGTCAAAGAGAGGAAAAGCACCCCCCCCCCACCCCCGCTTTTTCCCTTGACAAATGCAGGGTTCACAATGAGCTGGATAGGTTAGAAATAGTACGCTCGCTGGCCCCTTCTAGAGCAGGTAGGCATAAAGGGAGAAAAAGGAACTCCGCAGCTTCCGTAATGGAGGCTCCCTTTTGAGTCCAACCCAGGAAGGAGTGAGTACCTGATTGCCAAGGCCCAGTAGGCTGGGGGGAAGGAGGCTTACTCCACTGGTCTTAAGTCAGCATCACAGAGCACCTGCTGGCCAGCTGAGAGGAGCCCACATGGCACAGTGGGTTGTGAGCTGGACTGTTAATCTCCAGGTCAGCTGTTGAAAACCACCAGCCACCCTGCAGAAGAACAATGGAGTGTTCTACCCTTGAAAATGACATGGCCTCAGAAGCCCACGATGACAGTCCGACCCTGTCCCCATAGGGTCTCCATGAGTCAGAACAGACTCAGAGACTATGAGATTGGAGTTTGGGGAGCTGAGGAATAGATGGCAGGAGGGCCAGGGTCTCCATGCACGATGGCTCCCGACTCTGGTCTTGAATGGCCCCCTGTGGGAAGGGCTGCAAAGAGCTCTTAGGACCACTGGGGTGAGGATGGGGCTGATGTGCTGCCCCCACCCTGCAGGCAGCTCAGTGGAAAGATGCCACAGGATCTAGGTGGCAGCTCAGAGTTTCAAGAGAAAGGGAAACATGCCGTGGTTCATTCTTCATGGCCATTCAGAGGACTGTCTGACTCGTGGCCACCCCATGGACAAGAAAACCAAATGTCGCCTGGTCAGGTGCCATCACCATCTCCACAATGGTTGGCAGTGAGAATCCTGTCTTCCAGTTAGTGTGGGGGCGCTTCCAGTTAGCACCTCCCTGTCCTGTTATTCATGTTAGTTGCTCTCACCCCATATGTGCAGGGTACAGCCACCCTCTGCAGGGGTTTCAAGCTCTGGCCTGCGGTAAGCAGATTACCAGGTTTGTCTTCCAAGGTGCTTCTGGGAATTTCCCACTGTCAATCTTTTGACTTGCAGTTGAATCTTCGCTTACTTGTCCTGCACCATTTTACCCGGGAATATGATGGGGTGATCCATTTGGCTTCTACAGGCGTATCTTCTTAGTCTCGCGTCATTTGGAAGCTCAGGGACAGCAGACGCTGATATGTGAAAGACCAGTCACATAGCCCAGCAGCACGAGAGCTACTGCCGAGGAGTAGGCCTGTGATGGAACAAAACCAGTGAAGATCCTACGTAGGACCAGCAGCTGCCGAGAGATGCGACTCTAGGGTTGGAGGAGCTTTTCTGCTTGAATAAAGCTCTTTGGCCCCTGCTAAAGATCAAAGCCACCTTTTGGGGAGGGGAAAGCGTGCATGGTAGAGGTTTGTGGTGGATCCAGTACAAGGGAAGCTTTTCCATGGAAAGGATCATGAAACAGAATGCTTTAGGATTATGATGCCTTAGAAAGCACATATCTAGGGAGATCAGATTTCTGTAACCTTGGAGGCTAGAAGAGAAAGTCTTGTTTAGCCTTGTTCCCTCTGACAAGTACCAGGCTTGGTTGATGCTCAATTTGAGTCAATAACTTGGAGATCCTGAAGTTCATTGGCGTTTCCTAAAAAGGAAGCTCATAGCCTGCAAGTGTCTTGTGATGCAAGCCTGAAGATTATGGACAAGAATTTGATTCCTCCTCAACTCTATCTGAAGGCAGAGCTGGGGTAGGGTCTCTGGACTTGGGACTGGCCAGGAAGCCTCTACACAACTCACTACCATGGAGTTGATTCTGACCCATAGTGGTTCTATTGGACTGGGTAGGACGGCCCCTGTAGGTTTCTGGGACTGTAACCCTCTATGGAAGTAGAAGAACTCACCTTTCTCTCATGGAGAGGCTGGTGGTTTCAAACTGGTAACCTTGGAGTTAGCAGGCTAAGCTTAGTTGCAATAAACTCTAAGGTTGGCTATAGAGTGTGAGAACCTATAGCTGTGTGTATGTGGCCTCTTCTCATTATTTATAATGTTTTAAACATTCTCTCCGTTTTTGTTCTAATTCGCTGTAATTAATGTGGGAGAAAAGGCTTTCATTAATCCAAATTTAGAAACTCACACTATCAATTTTTCTAAAATTGTGGCTTAGCATGAGTCTTTTATAATATTCCAACTGGTGAATTCATTGGAAATAAAACGACAGTAGCAACATTTTAATTTTTAAAAATTTTGACATGACTTTATAATGATAGTGCATTTGTAAGTATTGATCAATGTTTCCTTGTAAGTATTGATCAATGTCTTTCACAGAGAGGCCCTCAATATTAACTGTGCACTATTATTATTTTAGTTCTCTAGCTCTCTGCCGGAAGAGGGGCAGAGGGCACTGGTGTTAGGGTGGTGGTGGGAGGGAATAGCATTTAGGCAAAACTTGTGTCTTTATCCCCCCCCCCCCCCCAATTTTTGGAGTGTATTCTCTAAAAATAAGGACATGGTCTTATGCAACCACAAATCAGAAAAGTATTATTCCCCAATGCAATTCTCTGGACATTCTTCAGGTTTTGTCAATGTCCTAGTAATGTCTGTTATAACAAAGTAAAAGCCCTCATCATGCATTGCACTCAGTTGTCCATTCTATCTCTTTAGCTCCCCTTTGTGAAACAGTTTCCTAGTCTTTCTTCAAAGAAATACATTTTTAAAGGTATATGGAGGAGGCAAAATAAGAAACCCATAAAGTGCTACGAAGGTTGCCTTGTCTCATTACTATTTATGAAATAATTATAATTTTTAGTGGGCTAAAGAGTCTCCCTCTTCAATACTACATTTCCCAGATGACCTGGTCTCTAGATATGGTCACGGGGTTAAAACCTTGTCCAATGAAAGTGAGCAGAAGTAGGGTGAACAACATCTAGACCAGGGGTTCTTTTCTGGAGGGTTGTGACTCCTGTGGGGGTCGAATGAGACCCTTTCACAGGGGTCACCTAAGACCATCAGAAAACACATATTCTGATGGTTTTAGGAACTGAGACATTGCTCTTCTGTCTCCAGGTGGGTCCTGCCCACATACAGATATGCCACATACAGGTACCCGGCGTGAAAACTATTACCCTTGCTATACCATGCTGCAAGACAAAATTTTAATTTATTTGTAATTAGAAATAAATATTTCACAATATAATGTCATATTGTTTTGTGATTAATCACTATGCTTCAATTATGTTCAATTTATAATAATCACAATATGTCCTGCATATCAATTATTTACATTACAATTCATAACAGTAGCAAAATGACAGTGTGAAGTAGCAATGTACATCCTTTTGTGATTCGGCAGTCACCATAACACGAGGAACTGTATTACAGGGTCACAGCATTAGGAAGGTTGAGAACCCCTAGTCTAGACCAAATGAAGGAAAACAATGTGTTTTCCTCTTCATTTCTTAAAGATTCCATGGATGAGGATGGACATGGACATGTTGTTTATCATATTTAAACTTTATTTTATTATTTAAAAAATCATTTTATTGGGGGTTTGTACAACCCTTATCACAATCCATTATGTCAAACACAGTTGTACATTTGTTGTCCTAATACTTCTCAAAACATTTGCTTTCAATTTGAGCCCTGGTATCAGTTCCTCATTTCCTCCCTCCCTCCCTTCTATCTGATAATTTAGGAATTATTTTTTCATATCTTACACTCTCCAATGCCTCCCTTCAACCACTTTTCTGTTTTCCATCCTCCAGAAAAGAGGTTATACATAGATCCTTGTAATTGGTTTCTCCTTTCTGTCCCACCTTCCCTCCAGTTTCCCAGTTATTGCTTCTCTCACCACTGGTCCTGAAGGACTTATGTGTCCTGCATTCCCTGTGTTTTCAGTTCCTATCTGTACCAGTGTACATCCTATGGTCTAGCTAGATTTGTAGGGCAGAATTGGGATCATGACAGTGGGGGTGGAGGGTTGGTTGGGCGGGGGGGAGGGGAGAAACATTCAAGAACTAGAGGAAAGTTGTAGGTTTCATTGTTGCTATACTGTATCCTTAATGGTTGGTCTCCTCCCCACAACCCTTGTGTAGTAGAATGTCCAGTGGCTTACTGATGAGCCTTGGGTCCTCAATATGTACTCACGCTCATCCACAATGATATGATTTTTTGTTTCTTGATGCCTGATACCTGATCCCTTTTGTACCTCGTGATCACTGGTGTGCTCCATCCATGTAGACTTTGTTGCTTCTGAACTAGATGGCTGCTTGTTTATCTTCAAGCTTTAAGATCCCAGGCACTCTATCTTTTGATAGCCGGGCACCATCAGCTTTCTTCACCACATTTGCTTATGTTCCTGCTTTGTCATTAGCCATTGTGTTGGGAAGGTGAGCATAATGGAATGCCAGTTTAATAAGATCAAAGTGTTCTTGCATTGAGGGAGTAATTGAGAATCAATTCTTAAATTTAACATGAAAACAAACTCAACCAGAACAATCATTTCTCTTATAAAATATTCCTATCTTAACTTTTTACATAGGATGAAAACAAAAGTCTTATCTTGTATAAAAATTCTCCAGTGTCTTTTTCTTCCAGCATCTGGCTCAGTTTCCTGAAGAATGCAATGGTCTAAAGTATGAGCCAAACCTCTGACTATATTTCTGCCGAAAAAGAGGAAAAAAGAAAAAGCACCAAGTTTTACACCGTAATAGCTTTGCTTTACTGTGAGGTGAATTTGTATGGGAATTTTATATAGTTAATTTTATCAAGACCAGGACATTTTTCTCCCTTTATGCTTTTATTTTCAGTTATCACATTTTCTCATCTGCATTGGTGTCAGTCAAAGATGTATTCTTTGTGAAAATTGCAAAGATGTCATTGTTATGCAAATTTGAAGCTGTATAGTCTTAGCCTCAGGAGTCTTTGGTTTTAAGATTTGTTCCTGCAATTTCAGTATGTTGGCAACAGGTGGCAGTAGAGTTACACATGTTCTGAATTACTGGTTTGTGTAACAGAAGTTTCACTGGTGATATTAGCTTGGGTTTCTGAGTTAAAACAGTGGCCAAAGGTAAAATCTATTTCTTTAAGAAAGAGGACTATACACTCAGGAAAATTACCTTGAAAGAAAATATAAACAGATGTCTTATATATGTGTATTTTGTGTACGTGTTCTTCAAGTCACCAAGCTAAAGACATGGTCTTGAAATTAGACCTGCAGGAAGACTTTATTTTCCCTCTTCCATTTTCCCAGAATCAGTCTCACTTACACAGCATTCTCTTCATTTCTTCCTTCAAATAAGGAGATTCTCTTCCCCTCAGAATCTACGTTAGAGATGTATCTTTCTAGTTACGGACTAGAATTAAACTTGTCCCTTCAACATCTAGCTGAAGTTCTTCTATTACTTCTAAAAAGCCAGGAAGAAGACCCTGTAAAGTAACCCTTACGTGTTACTAAAATCGCAAATTCAACATGTGCGGTACTTTACTGCGTAGAATCTTTTCCAACTACCCCTGCCATAAGTTAACTCAGCTTGGGAAACGTCTTGACCTGGTCTGTTGATATTGGTGCTTGACTGAGTGAACAGTCTTGCTTAGCATCTGAGTTTTCACCAAGCTTTCACCAAGGCAGATCAAAGAACACTGAAATGGAAAGGGAATAGGGTTTGGATGAATTTTTGTTACCTGTGTAAAGAGGGATTATTTCAGGAGCTTTGCTTCATGCCACCCACAAGGGCCGGGCCGCAGGGGGTGGGGAAGGGGGCTTCCTGGGCCTCAAGAGAAGACGTAAGAATGTGTGTAGAGAGGTGGTTGTGGTGGTGATTACGCCCATGGTAATTATGTGACTTGATTTCTTCCCTGTGTCTGTTACTTCTTTGTGTGTACGATTAGGGACACTTTCTCCCCTGATACACTTTTTTTTTGAATTTGCAGTGTTAATTGGACTAGAAATAGTTATTAGAGATAGTAGGTACACAATTTGTAGATTCAGGTTATGAAATCATTGCAGGAAACCAGAAAATAAAATTTGCAGCTCTTTGTCCCGTTCAGGGGTAAACATGTGCCTGGGAGAGTTGCTCCTGTGTTCCATGGATCTGGACTTAAAGGTTTGACCAGCTTTGCTCACAACAGATTATATGTATATAACATATAATAGAATATTATGTATAATCTTACATATGGTATGGATACACATATATGGACACATACATGTATTTTCATCTATAGCCCATCAAAGACTACATGACCCTAACAGAATGAGCGATTCATTCGCTCCTTCATTCGTGAAACATTTAGGGACCACCTAGAGTCGGATACAACATACACTAAATGACATGAAGTCAAAGATTAAAAAGTTATGTTTCCTACTTCCCCCGGGCTCATGTTCCTCGTGCTATACATGTTTAAGAGCAAACACAGTAGATGGAGCGGCTCAAAATATGATCAAGGCTGCCGCTTCCCTCTCATTCCTAAGAATCACTGAGGCATGTAGTAAGTGCTTCGTCTTTGTTACAGTTCCTCTTGAATGGTAATAATAAAAGACGGAATTAAGGAAACTTAAGGGTGCAAGCTCTTGATGTTTTAGACTCAGCGACGGATGACATTACTCAGGCCCCCCAAACAGGCAGGTTTCTGGGGAGAACAACACGGCAACTCTTCCTCTCTCTGGCAGCAGTATTCCTGGGACACTTTTGCTTGATGGGGGACAAATTTGGTAAAATGTCCAATTTCCTTTTTTTCCCCTGGTCCTCTTTGGATGTGTTTCTTTATACCTCATGATCTTAAGCTCTCAGCACAATTTGCCAAGTATGATTTTTGTCCCCATGAGAAAACTGGTGCTCAGTACGGATGAATAAGGTGTCCCAAGGTCACACAGTCAATAAGGATCTCCAGGATTGAGACCTGGACAGCCGGGCTCCAAGGCCCTGCACTTTTAACCACATCTCTACATGTTTGTCCATATATGTTCACAAGACATGGCGAAGTGAGTGGAGAAAGGCCGTGCCTGAACAAAAACGCATCCACCATTGTGGAATTTGCCTTCAGTTAGACTAATGTTGGAGGCATCAGCAGAAGGAGCTTGGAGTTCCCCATAGGGAGAGTCAGAGCCAAAAATAGCAATAATGAAAGGCTTTAAGCAAGCAGAGCAGGAGGAAGCTGAGAGAGGGTTCTCTCCGCCTGCAGGAAGCTGGAAGTGAGATTTTTTGGTTATAATTTTAACGTTTGGAGAATTGCATCTGGTTATGCTGGCTAGATTGCCCTCGTTGAATGGAACTTTCATGGCCTCTATGACTTGGGATGGAGACTTCTTGGTTCCAACCTGAGGAGAGGAGCACGGGTGGTGCGGTGGGCTCTGAGCCGGGCTGTTAATCGTCAAGCCAGCAGTTCAAAACCACCAGCTGCTCCTGGGTAGAACAATGAGACTGTCTGCTCCTCTACAGAATGATAGACTCAGAGACCCACAGAGACACTTCAAAACCACCAGCTGCTCCTGGGTAGAACGATGAGACTGTCTGCTCCTCTACAGAATGATAGACTCAGAGACCCACAGAGACACTTCTACCCCGTCTTATAGGGTTGCCAGAATTGGAATCAACTAGATGGTGGTGAGGGACTTTAACTTCATTCCTTCTCTCTTTCCCTCCGTTATTTGAGGTTGGAGTCCTCGTGAGGTACAAAGAGTTAAGCACTTGGCTGCTACCTACCAGGTTGGCAATTTGAGTCTCCCCTGGGGTTCCTCGGAAGAAAGTTCAGGGTCATTGAGAAGCCTCTGGAGCATGAGAGTAGAGATCTGCTCGGCCTGCCACGGGGCTGTCACGAGTCAGACTTGATTGCCCGCGACTCGTTTGAGCAGTTCTCGTTGGGTTCATTATTATTATCAGCAATCAGAATATTTATTGATTTGGGCTAGGGTTGACATTTTGCCTACTCTGTATTAGGTTGGTCTAAAGGTCACTATGTTCAAACATCTTTATTTGACCTGGAGAATTTCTTGTCATGCCAGGCTCTCCTGTAGAGTAGCTCAGCTCAGCGGACTCCCCTGACAGCTTGAACAATGTTTAGGTAGTGGGAAACTGTTCAGCTGGAAGCTCTAGAGTCTAGAGTCTAGACCTTGCCTAGGGCCGGGGGCTCACACAGTAAGTTCTCAAAAAATGAATGCCTACAGGGCAGGTGAGACATAACTACCCCTGGGAAGGAGGAGAGACGAATCTAACTCTTTATCCTACTGCCCAGCCCAATACACTTTTGACATGCCACCCTCTTAATGAGAACGGAAGCTGTTCATTAACTATATTAAACATGAAGTTGAGGACACCCATGTCAATAGAGACACAGGCTGTTAGTTTGCTGGCAACTGATGCAACCAGTGCCCAGGGAACCTCAACACTGCTTCTTCATTTTATAGCAGAGAATTGAACTATGCACAGGAGGTTATGGTCCACGACTTGAGCTTCCATAATTTGATGAGATTGTTCAACATGAGACTTCCCTCTCCTTTGGAACATGGGACTTCATTGGCATCCGACTTTGAAGTTATTCAATGATTAGACCCACCTTTCCTCTCCCCTGGGCTATTTTGTTCCCATTTTGAAATAGAGGCTAGTATTTCTTACTTGCAATTTGACCAAATATTGCCACGAAATAAGAGGATGATAAAGAAAGGGAGAAGACATCTTTGGTTTTCCATCACACAAGATTACTTTTACCTTCCAGTTAACCACTTCATCAAGATTGACTTCAAATTCCCATTCCCTTCTCTACTGTGAATCCCAGGGAGGAGTTTATATGTAGATCCCTGCAATTGATTCCCCCTTTCTACTCCACCTTCCTGCTACCCTCCTGGTATCACCACTCTCACCACTGGTACTGGAGGAATAATCTGTCCTGGATTCCCCATGTTTCTGACTCCATTGTATATCCCCTGGTCTAGCTGGATTTGTAAGGTAGAACTGGGATCATGATAGTTCGGTGGGAGGGGAAGCATTTAAGAACTAGAAAAAAGTTGCATAAACTCTTCTTCATAACCCCTCTGTAAGGGGATGTTGCTTCACTTATTGATGGGTTTGGGATCTTCAATCTGTACTCCCCCTCATTTATAATGATATAGTTTTTAGTTCTTTGATGCCTAAGGGAAGTTTTTAGTTCTTTGATCCCTTCGACACCTCTTCTCACTTAGGCTGATGTGCTTCTTCCATGTGGGCTTTGATGCTTCTCAGTTAAATGGTGGCTTGTTTACTTTCAAGCCTTTAAGACTCCAGATGCATATCTTTTGATAGCTGGGCACCATCAGCTTACTTTACCACACTTGCTTATGCACACCTTTGTCATCAGCGATCCTATCAGGAAGGTCAACATGCAATGTTATGATCTGAATATCCTTATTATCAGACAGAGAGCATTAGTAAGTCAATTATGGCAGATGCAGGAGATTCAAATTTAATGCCTTATTATTTGGTAGCCCTTTAATGTGACATATTCCTTTTGATGCATTTTGAAGTTGTTTTCATTTTTTAATATTATTTTTATTAAGATTTTTCTATATTTTGCCTGCCTATTGTTATTATCTTTATTTGCTTTCTGTTCTGTTTCCCATTTGTTTTCTGTATATGAAATCAAAAATAGCTAAATTGATAGAGACTGTAACTGGATGAATCATGATTGGAGGCATGGCAGGGGGAGTGGGGGAATGGGGAGGTAGCAGCAGTGCGTACAACAGAAAAGGTTCTGCAATGTTTTTTTGGTGATGATTGCATGGCTCTTCATAATATGGTTGAACCAATAAATCCTATGATATGTGAAATATATGCCAGTCATACTATTAAAACAAAAACTTGGCTCTAGAGCATGACTCAGCTCAGTTCTTGTTTGCTGTCTCTGAAAAACCCACAGCTCCTTTCTTCCTTTTGAAAAATACGTTGACCACTCTGAGGTAACAGAGACATCAGAAATAACAAGTTGGCTCCAGATCTTTACCCTCTTCTGATAGTAATCTACAGTCCCCTACTTGCTCTGTGGCACTGTTTGTGAGATAGGAACTGACAGCTCAGCTTTTATTCTCTTGCTTATGTTCAGAAGCGGAGCACCCCAAACCTTTCCCTCATCTGGTGTGGCAGTCATGGGCTTATGTTAATTTCATGATTGAAATGTAGGGGTAGAGTCTAGCCTGTTAATCTGAGTATAGCCATTGAGCAGCCAATGAGGCCTCTGTGTGGGCATGGCTTTCTCCTGAGACTTCTGGGAAATCTCGCGATATTTCCCTCATGAAGAATGAGAAGCTATCTCCCTGGCTGTTGGGAGTTAATCTCAGGGACGACGAATCACGGACAAGACAAGATGGCAGCATGTGAGAAGCTAGAGGAGCCAGTGGAGAGACCACACGACTTTGCCCTAAGGGAGCCAGACCTCTGAAGCTGGGGCGGCCACATGGAGACCTCTGCCAGCGATGAGTTCCTTCTGCTGGTGATGGACCCTGAGCCATGGAAGCAAGGAGCCATGTGGAGATCCCTGCCAGCGCTGGGACTCTGTACCCGCTGACCTGTGACTTCATGAGTCTGAAGGAGACTTTATAGACTGATTTCGGGCATATGGGTTAATATTGGACTTATGACTTTGAACTGGACTGGGCTCAATGTCCTGTTCCTCTTGTATATAAACCTTTTCCTTATATCTATATGCGTGTCTATGAAATTTGTTCCTCTAGCCTAACCTAACTGACACATCTGGACACTGACTTTAGATATATATTTTTAAAAACTCATTTTATTGGGGACTTGTACAACTCATCTCCATCCATCCATCCATCCATCCATCCATCCATCCATCCATCCATCGTGTCAAGCACATTTGTACATTTGTTGTCATCATTCTCAAAATATTTGCTTTCTACTTGAGCCCTTGGTATCAGCTCTTCATTTTTCCCCTCCCTCCCCGCTTCTCCCTCACTCATGAATCTTTGATAATTTATGAATTATCATTTTGTCATATCTTACACTGTCCAACACCTCCCTTCAATCTCTTTTCTGTTGTCCGTCTTCCCAGAGAAGAGATTATATGTAGATCAATTGGTTCCCCCTTTCTACCACACCTTTTCTCCACCCTCCCAGTATTGCCTCTCTCACCACTGGTCCTGAAGGGATTACCTGTCATGGATTCTCTGTGTTTCTGGTTCCTATCCATACCAGTGTACATTCTCTGGTCTAGCCAGATTTGTAGGACAGAATTGGGATCATGATAGTGGGGAAGGGGTAGAGGGAGGAAACATTGAAGAACTAGAGGAAATTTGAAGTTTCATGGTTGCTATAATGCATCCTGACTGGCTGGTCTCCTCCCCGCAACTCTTCTGTAATAGAATGTCCAGTTGCCTACAGATGGACTTCAGTTCCTCAGTCTGCACTCCCTACTCATTCACAATGATATGATTTTTTTTGTTCCTTGATGCTTGGTTCCTGATCCATTAGACATCTTGTGATCACATAGGCTGGTGTGCTTCATCCAGGTGTGCTTTGTTACTTTTGAGCTAGATGGCCTCTTGTTTATCTTCAATTCTTTAAGACCCCAGACACTGTATCTTTTGATAGCTGGATACCATCAGCTTTCTTCACTACATTTGCTTATGCACCTGCTTTGTCTACAGCCATTGTGTTGGGAAAGTGAGCATCATGGAATATCAGTTTAATAGAACAAAGTGTTCTTGCATTGAGGGCGTACTTGAGTGGAGGCCCATTGTCCATCTGCTACCTTAGTACTAAACCTTTAAAAATATGTACATAGATCTATTCCCCATCTTCATATATACATATTTACATATGTATAGGCCTTTATTTAGACCCCTATTAATGCCCTTTGCCTCCTAGTTCTTTCCTCTATTTTCTTTTACGCTCCTCTTGCCCTACTCTTTTGCTCAGTCTTCATTTGGGTTTCAGTCATTCCTGTTGGTTACATTATCCTTGCTCAAGCCCTTCTTGCCACTGATTCTGGATCACTTGTTGTTCCCTGGGTTTGTTATCACCACTTCCTTTCCCCTACCTCCCCCTCTCCCATGTCCTGCTGGAATTGACATTGGATGGTTTATGAGCTCTCACCAACCCTGAACAACCCCTATTGAGCCTTAACCACTTCCTCCGGCTCATAGCCCACCTGCCATAAGAGGTGAACTCGAGCAATTCTTTTTGGCACAGTGACTATGGATTCCTTTCATTGTCTTTATGTTGTTGTTTTTTTGAGGGGGGGCATCACTGTCCTCAGGTGGTGGGAATAGGAGGCCCAGCCTTTGCTCCGTGGAGCTGAAATTGAACCTCCATCCCAGTGGGCTGCAGTCCCGCGTACAACCACTGCGTCACCGGGGCTCAGCCTCCTTTCATTGTCTTTAGATGCTTCTTACATTGCTCCTCATTTTGTTCATTGCATCTGTCAGTACCACAATTTGGGGTTTGAATTTTTTCTTCCATGCTGTCAGTTTGCCAAATGCCCAGAACATTCGTCAATTTTGGTTTTCTAACTCCAGGTGTTTTTGCATTTCAAGAAGGTGTCTTCTTGAGCCAATCTTTGGAATAGTCTGTTTATTTCTTCTCTTGCACCGCTCCTTCTCTTGGCTTTAGTAACTGTGTGCTCAAAAGCAAGGTCTAGAGTCTCTTCTGGAAACAGCTTGTTTGTTTGTTTTCAAAACAATATATACAGAATATTTAATAGCACAAAGGAACAGTCTAATAAAATATTGTAAAAAGAATGCACTGATGAAATTGAGAAGACCAAGTTTAAAGTATAGATCGCCTGGGAACATTTTGGTCTTTTCTGTCTTTCCTGACTCTTAAATAATCTTTTGCTTTCTTCATAGGATATGAAATCATTTCACAACTTATTTGCTCCTCAGTTTCCAATGCTTGCATCTGTTATTGAGATGGTTTTTAAATTCAGTCAGGACATCATCAGGGTTGTACTTGGGCTGTGAGGGACTTATTTCAATTTTTTTCACCTTCAACTGGAACCTGCATATGAACAACTGATAGTCTGTTTTGCAGGTGACCTCTGGCCTTGTTCTCACTGATGACATTGAGTTTCTCCATTACCTCTTTGCACAGATGTAGTCCATTTGGTTCCTATGTATTCCATCCAGGAAGGCCCACATGTAGAGTCAGCATTTATGTTGTTGAAAAAGGTATCTGTAATGAATAAGTTGTTAGTCTTGCAACATTCTGTCCTGCCATCTCTGACATCATTCCTATCCTCATGTTCGTAGTTTGCAATTGCTGATGCTTCTTCTTTGTTTCTAACTTTGGCATTCTAATCACTGGTAATCATCCATGCATTTTGTACAGGCTTGATAAATTTCAGAATGCAGAAGTTGGCAAAAATCTTCATGTTCTTCATCTTCAGCATTAGTGATGGGTGCATAAACTTGAATAATATTCATATGAACCGAGCTTCCTTAGAACTAAAACCACACTCACTGTGATAGATTGATTCTGATCAGAGCAATTCATATAGGGTCCCAGAGGCTGCTTGCTTTTGGAGAAGACCGCTTCTTCTTTCTTTCTCAGATAGACTGATGGATTTGAGCACCAACCTAGTGCTTCCCCACATCAGTGCTTCCTGCTAGATCTATGGATACTATTCTATCCCTGGTAGCATTGCACTTCAGAATAGATTTTGAAATGCTCATTTTGATGACTGTGACACCGACTCCTCTTCAGCTCATCATTCCTGTCATAGTTCATATGACTATCTGAATTTAAATGGCTGACACCAGGTCATTTCCTCGCATTAATGCCTAGGGTCTTGATCTTTATGTGTTCCGTTTAATTTTTGACAACTTCCAGTCTTCCTAGATCCACACTCTGTCGAGTCCACCTTCTCAGTATTAATGGGTATCATCTGTAGCGGTTGTCCTTTTGAGTCATGCCGTGTAAGGAAAGGAAGGTGCTAAAGGTTTTACTCCCTCCGTGTTGTTAAATTTAATTTTACTTGGAGGAGATGACTCTTCCCCAGTCATTTTCAGATTGACTTCCACCCGAAGGGCCAAGGTCGGCCCTGAACAAAGGTGGCTTGAGCCCCTCCTGTCTACTCTCTCTGCAAGCAGGATGCCTTGGCAATTTGGTGTGTTGTGATTGCTCTATCAGTTTCCACAGAAACACAATTTCATTTCAAGAAAAGGTTTTGTAGCTCCAAAAAGAGAGGTAGCTGAAAACCACTGGACTGGGAAAGGATGTAACTGAAACTTCTCAGAGACAGAGAGAGAGAGAGAGAGAGAGAGAGAGAGAGAGAGAGAGAGAAACTTCTCAGAGAGAGAGAGAGAGAGAGAGAGAGAGAGAGAGAGAGAGAGAGAGATCCCCGAGCAAATACGACTGTCTGGGGAGCCCCCCAGGTGAGCAGAGAGATCCAAATGGGTCGTGTCTCTGCAAACATCTCCCTTCAAGGGAGCAGATTCTCTCTTCTAGTAGTAATGCTTTTGTCCAAGATGCTATTAATGGTGGGAATGCTATCAAAAGCTTCAGGGTATTATTTCAAATAACGTTGGTTGCCTTCGATCTTCATGTTCTGAAGTCCCTTGGAGCTCTGTCTAGGTCAGTGTTTCTTATGTTGGCTTGGTTGGCACTGTAGGCTGGCGGCTTCTCTCTGGTGGGGCTGTTTGTACTTGTGTAGGATGTTGAGCAGCCTGCGTGGCCTCTACTTAGTAGATGCCTGTGACACCCCCTGTTTACCATTTCCATCAAAAACAACTGACATATTCACCCCCTACATTTCATTCTCCCACAAACAAACAAACAAACAAGCAAACTTGTTGTGTTTGAGTTGATTTTGACTTGTGACAGCCCCATGATATAGACCAGAACTGATTTCCACAGAAGCTTCATAATCTGGGCTGTCATCTTTATAGAAGTATGTTGACTAGCCTTTCTTTGGTGGCACCGTTGGGACAATTTTCACTTCCAACCGTTTGGTTAGCAGTCAAGGGAAAATGGTTTGTGACATGCAGGAAGAACAAAATTGCCCCATCTGAGAATCACTGGTCTCTGATGAAGCTATAAAGACCAAATGCAGCTCCCTGCTGCTGGAGCTGTGGGCTGCTCTGCTTGGTGAACAATCCCAAGAAGGTTGGACAGAAATGCTCTCTAAAAGCCATCGACTTGGTAACACTTTGGGGAGATCATACCTCATAACCAAAAGATTGTTGCCAACTCACTGAAGTCTTGGAAGAATGAGATCTCACCTCAAAGTTGGCAATTCTCCCCAAAGTGCCCCCCCCACCTATTAATTGGACTCCCTCCAAGCCCAGTGTGGCCAAGGCTGGCTTAGTGAACAATTACAAGAAATTTAAGGCCATGAAGATCTCTGTGCCAGAGGATACATTTACTGCCCTGGTGGATGTTGAAGCAAAAGAAGATGTCGAGACTTGTGTGGTGTTTGTGCCTCTTTCAAAGAACAGCATCGGGGAGTCCAAGAAGCAACAGGAGAAGATGAGGAACATCTTTCCATGTGACCACATGACCCCTGATACTTTGAAGGAAGTTTTCCCTCAAACCAAGTTCGACAAAACAAAGTCTCCTTACTCGTCTCCTTGGCCAATCGGAAATGTATAAAGCTGAGTCTGAGAGGATGCGCTTGCCATCCCATGAGAAACTGAATGGTCAAAAGATTTTTTTTTAAGACCAAACGCGGTATCTGGCTCCCCAAAATCCATAAGGCAGAGAGGTCAGACATGCCTTCACTCTCCAATCTTCTTCATCCTTTCTCCTCCCAGCACTCTGTGGGGGTGGGGGTGGAGGCTCCATTCAACAACTCAGAACTTAGAGGCAGCATTAGGAAATCAGCAAGTTCCCACGCGGCAGGATTCTCACTCATCGCCCTCGAGTCGATGCTGACTGACAGCCACCCGCTGTGGGTTTCTGAGACTGTCACCGTTTACAGGAGTAGAAAACTCAGTCTTCCTCCTGCAGAGGTGCTGGTGGTTTTGAACTGGCGACCAGGCCCATCACAGCCCAACACATAACCATACAAACCAGGATTGGTAAACCATAAGGATGCAGTCATTGGTCTGCAGCAGCCTCTCTCTCTTGAGCCTGCAGCCAATCTCTCTCTCTCTCTCTCTCTTGAGTCCTCAGCCTCTCAGCCACATGACCCCTTGACATCGGCCTCTGAGGAGCAGGAAGCCCACTGGTGCTTTGTCTCATAGCCGCATACTCTGGGCCCTGCTTCTCTGTTGTCCTACAGTTGCCCTGCCTCGGTCTCTGGTTTCAGCTTGGCTTCTTTGCTCTTCACATGGGGTTGGTTTATCCACCAGCCCTTAAAACACTATCGAAAAAGAACTTCCAAGAGATTTTGAGTGAAGTTCTGGCCTGGTTGTGAATCGTGGATAAGTTTCAAGATAAAGCCCCAAGATAGCACCTTGGGAGAGAGTCGCACAGATAACCAACCCCACTGGCAGGAGTAAGGGCTGACCCGCAGCAACTCTGTCGGACAGGCTACAGCTGCGAGGGCATCTGGGGCTCTGGTTTTGATGGGAGCGGAGTGCCACATCTTTGCCCTACCACCCTGAAGCTGCTTGCTTCTGACTGGCAGCTTTTCAGTTCTCAGCTGAGGCCTAACTGCCGTGCTACAGAGGAGTCTGAACTGAGTGGCACAAGTGCTGGTAATTCTGCTATGAGCCAGGCGCTGAACATTTTAGAGCCATCTTTCCCCTCAGTTTTGGACCCATTCCTAGCAAACAAGAAACCAATGTGGGAAAAGAGTGCCATTGTCCTATCTGCCTTCTCAGTTTTTGAATAAAATCTGGGAGAATGAAGATGGGGAGCAAGCGAATGTGTGGCATGCATCGTAGGGCCCTACTTCATCTTCTGCCATGAACTTTCCTGGTCATCTCATTCTTCTTAGAGGTGAGTGCTCGCTTACATTTATCTTTCAATAATATGTGGATTGTTTCCATGATCCTGCCAGTTTTAATAAGTTCCCACCCACCCTTGCATATCGGTACACATAATAATCTGTACACATAATTCTAACAGCAATGTGGGATTTGTGTTCAAGGCATTTGTGACTTTAGTTACTTGTGTCAGGCAAGGTTTTGATGATCTAGATAACACTCTCTGCCCTTCTATTTGTTTATTGCATGTATAGTAATAACACCTGGCCACAACTTTGGTTGCTCAGAACAACAAACATTTATTCTCTTACAGCTTTGGAGGCCAAAATCCCAAAGAAACAAACAAACTCACTGCCATCGAGTCAGCTCCAACTCATAGCACCCCTTTAGGACAGGAGAGAGCCGCCCTACGGGTATCTGAGACCCTAAACCTTGACAAGAATAGAGAACCTCATCTTTCTCCCATGGAGCAGCTGGTGGGCTTGAACTGCTGAATTTGCAGTTAGCAATCTCAATCACAAGGCACTGCACCACCAGGGATCCTTTGCCATAATACAGCAGCTCTCAATCAGGGGAGATAGGGTGGGTGAAGGGCACTTGTTACTGATGTCAAAAATGGAAATTAGGATGCGGTTAAACAACCTACGATGTATATATGTCTATATACCTATATATGTCCTGTGCATTATAGGATAGGATTGTATCCTGTGCATATAGAAACACATTCTTACACCCCTCCCCCCAACAGCCCTGGTGGCATACTGTGTTACTTGTTGGGCTGCTAACCACTAGGTCAGCAGTTCTGAACCACCAGCTGCCCTGCAGGAGAGTGAAGCTTCCAATGCTTGTAAAGAGTTACAGACTTAGAAATTCACAAGGACGTTCTGCCCTGTCCTATAGGGTCACTGTGGGTCACAACCAAATCAATGGCAGTGACATCTATCTATCTATCTATCTATCTATCTATCTATCTATCTATCTATCATCTATCTATATATCATCAATCATCTATCTGTCTATCTGTCTATCTATCATTTATCTATCTATCTATCATTATCTGTCTATCATCTCTCTATCTAGCTATACATCCTATCTCAATGGTTCTCAACGTGTGGGTCTCAATCCTTTTTGGGGTCCAACAACTCTTTCACAGGGGTCACCTGATTCATAACAGTAGCAAATTATAGTTATGGAGTAGCAAAGAAAATAATTTTAGAGATGGGGGTCACTACAACATGAGGAGCTGGATTAAAGGGTCACAGCATTAGGAAGGTTGAGAGCCAGTGATCTAGACACACACACATACATACACATATTTATATAAAAGTAGTGCTTTGGAGTTGATGCTGACTCTTAGTGACCCCAGAGAGAGTTTCTGAGTCTATCTTTATGGGAGTAGATAACCATCGCTTTCTCCCGTGGTGTGACCAGTTGGTTTGAACTGCTGACTTTGAAGTCGACAGCACTTATGCAACAGTGCTGTAGTTCCTTCCAAGGCACAGGATGTTCCTAGGAAATGAGTCATCAGGTTCAAAATGTTGATAGTGCAGAGGTTGAGAAACCCCGCTCTAATGAAAGCAAGAAGGACGTTTGCACCCCCACCCACCCCCTTATGTCTTCTACTTTACGATCTTCACTTAGTCTTTAGCCAAAAGGACGCATTGCTTCTGGTATCCAGGAGTGGAAGAATTGGTCTTAGGAAGTGGCCATCGAGAGGGGAGAGAAGAAAAACTCTGGATCATCTTTTCGGCTTGGGCTTTCCAGACCCCGACAGGGTGACCTGCAGTTGTTTCTAGGCACAGGGCGCATGGCTGAGGCAGGGACCTTGTCCCTAGAATTCCAAACAGGGGGGTCAGAGGTCAGGCAGAGTCTCTGGGACCTCAGGTCAGGGTGGAGGAGGAGTGGTAGAAGAGGGTCAGGAAGTAGGGGGACCTTTCTGATATGGGGTTCAATGGTGGCTTATAAATGAGGAAACAAGAGCATTCCTGGCCCATGAAACCATGTGGTTTCAGCACTTTACGCTTCTCCAGGATTGCCTGCTATGGGCAGAGTGAATGCCAAACATCTTTGTAAGGCACAAATGTCCTTGAGGTCCTCTCTTACCCTATTCAGGGACACCCTTTCAATGCTCCTCCTTTTAGGGAGGATGGGCAGGGGACTGGCAAGAGAGAGAGTCTTTCTTGAGAGTGGTGAATGACACGTGAGAGTTTGTCTGGCATGTAAAATGAGGTATTTCATCCTAAGTAGAGGAAATGCGATTTAAAGGGTCCAAGGCAGGAAGTCATCCAGTTCAAATAGAAAATGACACTTGAGAGTTTGTCTGGGCTAGTACTATTGGGTGAACACATCGGACTGCTAACCTCAAGCTTAGCAGTTCAAACCATAGGGAACCAACCGTAGGGCACCTAGGTACAACACATGGTACAACACAGTAGCTGCTCTTTGGGAGAAGCACAAGGCTGACTGCTCCCCTAGAGACTTACAGCCTCATACATTTTATATAAGATCACTTTGAGTTGAGATGGACAGGATGGCAGTGAGTTTGGCTTGGTTCAGTTTGACCGTGGCCACAAAGCCACCCTTTCTCTTTGGCTCCCTGAGCTCTGGTCTCCACCTGCTCCCTCTCTCCACCTCCTCTGTTTGGCATCTGGCCTGGCTGCTCCTCCTTAGCAGAGCTTGCATTCTCACTGAGAATTGAGGTGTTTTCTTTGCTCTGTCCTTCCAAACCTTTAGAATTCTGCTTCTGGAAAGTGCCGTGGGCAGGCAGACCCCTGCTGACACAGCCACAGTGGCCCTGAGACGCCCCACACTCCTGTCCTGTAGGCAGGATCCAGGGATCCAGGTCTTCCTCCGTCTGTGATTCTGCCCCACACCTGTGTGTGCTTGAACTGCACTTGAGTTTGGGGTGGGGGGGGCGGGGAAGAAAGTTCCACTATCTTTTGGTTACATTTCCCTCCCCCTCCCCCTCCAGAACTGTTTGAAGCTCCCTTGTAAGTTTCCGTTGGACTTATCTGCTTACCGTTTTCTATTTGAACTGGATGACTTCCTGCCTTGGGCCCTTTTAGATCGCATTTCCTCTACTTAGAATGAAATACCTCATTTTCCACGCCAGACAAACTCTCAAGTGTCATTCACCACTCTCGAGAAAGACTCTCTCTTGCCAGTCACCTTCCCATCCTCCCTAAAAGCTAACGTTGCATCATGTGACCTGGCCCAGCTCCAACGGAGCCAGGATTGTGAGGATGGTGCAGGGCGGGGTCTCTCTGAGTGAGAACCAACCATAGGGCACCCAGGTACAACCCATGGCATGCTCGACTATGTCACATGAGGATGTTGCATTATTATAATCACGCCTGTAATTAGATCATTTAACACTTACCATACCCCATTACCCCAGATTCTCCATCTATAAATTGGGGATCATCATAGTGCCTTTCCAAAAGCTGAGGAGTCCCTGAGATAATACATGCCGACAGAGCTGGTCCCCAAAAGCTATCTATCAGGAGTCAGAATCGATGCCACAGCATAGAGTTGAGTTTGGAGCTTGGTGTTTGGTGATGGTCATTGTTAAGCCTGTGCTGGTGATCATCTGAGTTCCACGTCTGAGAGTAGAAGCATTTGATGGCTTCACTCATTTCAGCCTCACAACCACCCAAGGGAGGAGATAAAGGAACAGAAGCACAGAGAGGTTAAGTGCCCTACACAAGCTCACAAAACTGGATTTAATGGGAGTGGTTAGGGGGCTTGAGCAGGTCAGGTGGAGTGGAGGCGGGAGGTGGGTTTTGATATGACGGAAGTATGAAGGGGCTTCAAAAAGGTCTAGAAAGACTGCCATGAGTTTTCAACTTCATCTTCCCACAAACTGTGAAACTCCCCTGTGCACTGGGGAGATTTACTGGTCATCCCAGACAAGCTGATCCTAATGACAGTAGTGTCTTGCATCTGTTCAGGCTTTACAAAATCTCCCCGGTGACAGAGACAGGATGAGATGGGGAGGCATTGAGAGGGGATGACAGAGCTTGGTCCCAGGTTGCATAGAGAGGTTAAAGGTCAGAGATGGGCTGACATTGACGGATGCCTTGCTTGAGAGACGGCCAGTGTTCCTGACAGATGCGGGGAAGCTAGGAGGGGGCAGGCTGGGAGGAATCTGCTGCTATAGTTTTTAAAAGTGGACTTCTGGGTTCCTGCAATTGTAGGAAGTTCCTTCATCATCTCCAGGGTCACCACCACTTGCCGTTATCAGCTGATTTTGAATTTTGGTTTTTCTGTTGCATTCCAGGAGGAAGGTTGGGCACATGTCATGGTGTCATATCACTAGCATGTCAAGAACTGGAAGAGACGGGTCCCTTGGAGCCCTGGCTTGGAGTGGTCTGCCAAGCAGTTTCTCCTCACTGTTTGGAAATGATGTGTGTAGCTTTGAATGATTTATTATCTTCAAGCTTAGAAAAATATACATCTTGGTAGACCTAGTCAATAATTAGTGGATAACTAACGCCCCCAAAGAATTTTTCAAGATCCAAATGTTTGACTTCTCAAATATCGGTTTTTCTCCATCGTTGACTGCTATCCAACCATTTAACTGGTTCATATGAGTACCCAAGATAAATAAATGGAGACCTTTTAACCCATAGACTTTGAGTGACAGCTTGGACTAAACCACTGGGTTTTCAACCAAAAGAAAACACAAAGGAACCTCTTTTAAACAGTTTATTAAAAGATCATTTTATTGGGGACTCTTACAACTCTCATTACAATCCATACAGCAGTGACACCAGGCATGTTTGTACATATGTTGCTTTCATTCTTTTCTGGACATTTACTTTCTATGAAGACATAGACATTTATTTTCTTGGTATCAGCTCCTCTTCCTCTGTCCTCTGCATTTATGACCACTTGATAAATTATTGTTTTCATATCTCACAATGACCACTGTCTCTCTTAATTATGTTAGAAGCAGATGTGTTTGGAAGGTCAGGCAATCTATTTACATATTTATTTATTTAAGGGTGATGAAGGGTGGAGAATTCTAATACATATTACTTATGCAACTTTTCTTTTTCCAGTCTAGGGAAAAAGTAACATTTAGTTTCAATGAACCCCCAAACTACCTCACAGCGACTCAGATTATTAAGAATGACAGAAGTGAGCTAGACTTTCCGAGTTTCCCAAATTACTGTTGTTGTTTTTGTTGTTTTCTACCTCCCAGGTCTTTGTGTTCTGTGACAAAAAACACTTCTTGCTACAATGATTCTGTTATGAATTCTGATGCTTTTGCTCAGATGCAAACACTTAACTAAACAAAAACAAGAGGAATGCATTTGGTGTTTTTCTTTTTCTTTCATTGTCTCAAAATGATTTAGATTTGAAATGGAAATGGAAACACTCTTGTGTGAATTTGAAGGCTGTGCCATTCTGGAAAATGGAATGCAAATATGTTCTAGTTGAAGTTCCATTCAAACACACACATGAACACACACACACACACACACACACACAAGCTTGTGAGCACATGCCATGATCTGAGAAAGCGGAAGTCCAGTGAGCAGAAGTAGAATGAACATAATAGATGTCCCCAAGGGAGTTTGCCTTCTTGTTGTTTGTTCAGTTTAATATTGACTTGCTCCACGTATGAACTGAATGGTTAGTTCTATTGGAAAGATTTCCCTTGCTTCAGCTTGATTTCTCTTGACCATACCAGCCCTCCTTTCCTAAAGGGAGTCACTTTGAACATAGCTTGTGATCTCATAGCTTGTATTGGAAAGGTTGGTTGTGAGGAGACATTAATGATTCTTAACTGAAAGGCCTTTCTAGGTGGGAGAAAGGAGGCAAGAGTTGAATGAAGGTGTATGCCACATGTGTTAGTCCAGGTTGACTTGAGAAACATCCATAGACACTCATATGTGTATAGAGCTTTATCTAAAAAGAGCAATTGCGTATGGAGAAAATACCCAGCCCAGTTCAGATTAAGTCCATAAATCTGATATTAGCCCATAGATATGATACCAGTCTATAAATTCCTGTTCAGAATCATGCATCGCATGCAATGATGATGATGCAGGAAGACCCACAGCAGTGGGTGGAAAGTCTTGTGGATCCAGTGATGGTGGAAGCACCTCAGTGCTGGTGTGGGTCTCTACATGGCTCCTCCAGCTCCAGGCTTTCGCTCCATCAACATACCTCCATGGGGCTTGTCCACTGGAATGTCAAACTGAGAGTATGTCCCACTTCCAGGGAGGAAGACAGGAGGTTGCAGAATCCTCAGGAGAAGGCTATGCCCATGCAGAGGCCTCATTGGTGTGACTTGATTGACAGACTAGACCCAAGTTGACAAAAGACTATATAACTGTTACACCTGGTTTGCCTGTTCGCTCCCTGGAGTTATCTCAAAAGAAGGTATCACTCAGAAGAAGTCAATTAAGGGGCAGACTCATTGGACAATTGCACCTCTGAGGTATTTAAACATGACTGGAAAAGATGAAGTACCCTGCCAGTAAACTTTGGATCAGTAACTGGATGTTAAACCTTTTGCAGCACTCAAACAAAATGCAAAGCCAATACATTGCCACTGAGTCTGTTCTGTTGCACAGCTACCCTGAAGATTTCTAAGGTGTGCAAATCTTTGTGAGAACAGAGGGCTGATGGGTTTGAACCACCAATCTTCAAGTCAGCAGGCCAACCCTTACCCATACGGTGTCACCCAGAGTCTCCTAAACTCCTTCTCTATAGAGTTAACTGAATGGCAGTGAATTTGGGTTTTAGACCCCCACTGAGTCAATGCCGAAGTTAACATTAGATTGAGCTGTCTTAGTAATACCGGAGGCTGGTGGGGCGGTGCTTGAGGAACCTACATGTCTGGACATCCGGGTCCTCCTCTTTGGCCTGCAACTCTCAGTTCCTCACCTGTTCTTCTTGCCATCTGCTGCCAATGGAGGTCACACCTGCTTCCAGTGTCGGGAAAGCAATACTCCGACCTGTCCAAAATGGACATGTGGCCTTAACACCCCATCTCAGAAATGTCAGTCCAGTCAATCTTAAAATGATTATTTTCCCATTAAAAACCAATGAGTTCCATTATTTTCTCTAAATGTGTTTCATTATTTCTTCGTGGAATAATTGACCACAAATGCCTGCATAATAGAGTCACGTTCTGTGTTCCCAATGCTCGCCTTGCCCCTGGCATCTCTTTCATGCATCCCTGTTAACCCTATCCTTCCATTCTCCAGCCCAAGCTCCTCCTCTCTATGCTGCCAGCCACTCCCACCTCACCCCTACTTCCACCAGGGCACTGCCACAGAGCAGGGTGGCTGATCTCAGCTGGGCAAAGGAGCTTGGTTGAGAGACTTTAATCAGGCCCCTTAAGGTTTTTCTTTTTGAACACATACCAGTATTTGCCTCTGTTGCTTTTAAGTCAAGCCTCCCAGCATCTTCCTCTGCCAGTATCTCCCCACTCCCCAACTTCACTCTTCTTGTATACAGCCCTCTCCTTCATTCAAGTTAAATATGTCTACCCTCTAGCCAACAACTTCCTCTCCTTCCCCTCCCCATACCTGGTAACCATCAAAGAATAGTTTGTGTTTTTTAGTGTAAAAATCTTTGCTTCACTTTTAAAAATAGTGGTGTGATGCAATATTTATCCTTTAGCTGGAGTGCATTAAATTTTTTAAAGTGCATTTTTGGTGAAAATATATATACCCAAACATGCTCCCTCCCATTTAACAAATTCTACACTGCGGTTAAGGACATTGGTTTCATTATTCACATTGTAGCGAGGTTCTGCTTATTGTAGCAATGATCCTCTTACTCCCCTTTAACCGTGTGGCCACAATTAGTTTAAACTCGCTACCCCTTACACTGGTCTTTGGTGCTGTTGCCCAAGCTATCTCTCTCTCTTTACACAGCTTTCCTCTGGTTCGTTAATGTTTTCTCCGCTTTATACCTCCCCCTCATGATGATCCTAATTCGACCTTACAAATCTGGCTCGATCAGAGCATGCACATAGGTACAGATAAGAGCTGGAAACACAGTGAATACATTCAACAATTTACGCACCTTTTCTCTGCACTCATCTATTTCAATCTCCTCAATGCACCGCTCCTTCACTCATGTCCTCCCTCTTTCTAATACTCCTCCTTTCCTAGCCCTCTGACCTTGGACCCTTTCCATCTTCAGAGGTTCGTTTCTCTCTCATGGAGGTGAGTTCAGACTCAGGCCCGAAGGGTGACCAAAGGTCATAATGGTGAGGGGTCACACCAATCCCCGTCTAAGCAGTAAGTCGTGTGTCTTTAATGCCCCACACTAACCAGGACCTCCTCCTGTGGCCTTTTCCTGAGGAGTTGGTCATAGTCACATTTAAAAGAACTTGATAATGAAGTTGCTGGAGTGAAGATGCTAGTTTACAATTTTTATGACTAAGGTTGTTCGCCTCTATGGAACTTTATGCAGGCAACAAAAAAAGAAATATTTTTTCGTTGTAAAAAAAAGGAGAAAAGGAATAATCCTCAATCAGTTATAGTCAGAAAAATAGTAAGGTGTTTCATGTAATTATAAGGTCTGCCATCCACAGAGTGAGGTGGGTATTTTTGTTTTAAGACCTCTAATTGGTTTTAAGTCAAATTCCCAGGCCCCAGAGTGATTGAAAAATGTAAATGATCC